>JAQHUG010000308.1:1345577-1356227 GCA_028555095.1 Dicrostonyx torquatus
AGTTCGAATGGCCAAAAGATACTTAAGGTCATGTTCAACTTCCTTAGCGATCAGGGAAATGCAAATCAAAACAACTTTGAGATACCATCTTACACGTGTCAGAATGGCTAAAATCCAAAACACCAAAGATAACCTATGCTGGAGAGGATGTGGATATAGGGGAACACTCCTCCATTGTTGGTTGGAATACAAACTTGTGCAACCACTTTGGAAATCAGTGTGGCGGTTTCTCAGGAAACTGGAAATCAACCTACCTCAGGATCCAGCAATATCCTTGTAACTCACTCAAACAAGCTGGTGGGCACTTGCATTTGAGCAAAAGCTGATGGTTTTAATAACATTCTTCAGAACATATAAAGTGTCACTTCTAGAGTGTCCGCAGGGGACCTTCTAGATTTAGTACTTTTTACTGAGTCAATTAACAAGATCCATATCCCATTATAATAAACCTCTTGGCAAAGGCAGCCAGCTGTCACTATCTTATTTTAATAACCACAGTCTTCTCTTACAGCTTATCTACCACGGGAGCCAAGCCTACAAACTTTACACCCTGCTAGTGCTGAGTGTGCAAAATCTTCAGACAGACCTTGCTGCTCTCCAAATCTGGATGAATTGGGGATGAACAGAACATATGTAAGTGGTTCAGGGGAGAATTCAAAGTTGGGAAGATTGAAGAGATGATGCCAAATTGCATTTTTGTCAGCCTAAAGGGGCCATACTGTATACTCCCGAGTGACACATATTAGGCCATGGGCAAGGCCAATATATCTCCTATATGATCACCCGTATGCTCAGCAGATATACAAAAAGTCCAAGATGCATTGAAATGTATTTTACCATTCATCTTTCTAAGAGGTTTTACATATTTTCTTAATCTTACGAATAAGTGACCATCTGAACCCAATTGTTTCTACTCGTCTACCCAATATCATCTTCTTTGCAAATACCTTACATAGAAGAGAACCTATACAGACCACTATGAGTTTATCACTGGCCTTAATGATTACATTGACTTCATATGATCATTGGGATTCATCAAAGGGATCCATTTGCCTAGGAGATAAGTTTATGATATTCTACAGAAATAGTAAAAGGGAGAATGAGAAGTCAGATAACATTTTACCTTTTCAGGCACAAGAACTTTGCAGGAAGAACAATTCCTTGCAAAGAGAGCTGCCATTTGGAGAAAGGATTTCTCTATTTTCCCCTGACAGGATAGCCCTGTGGCCTCCTGTCCTGGGGAGTCTAGTAAAAACTAACCTGGGAACAACAGAATGTCCATAGACCGAGATGGAGGGGGGAGGGCCTTGGGCTTCCCATAGGGCAGGGTATCCTGCCCCATCTTAAGGAAGCAGGGGGAGGGCGGTGGGGTGGGGAGGGAGCGTGAGGGCCGAGAACAAGGGGAGTAAATGTAAAATTTTCCTGTAAAAAAAAAAGAAAGAAAATAAAAGAAAAGGTATCTTTCACTACTGGGGAAATGGGACTATGCTGCATTACAAAATAGGGCAACTAAAATAAAGAGGAAAGCTCCCTTAGCCCAAGGAGGTTATGAGGGAAAAAAAAGAAAGAGACTAGGAGAAAAAATGAACAGATGCCTGTACTGGACATCCTTCCCCAACAAAGTTCCACAACATCCTCCTAGGACATACCAGGTGGTGTAGGAGGGATCTTCTGTATTTTGTGTTGCTTTCATTGGTTAATAAAGAGACTGCCCTGGGCTGTAGGATAGGTCAGCCCTTAGGTGGATGGAGTAGACAGAACAGAAGGCTGGGAAGAAAGGATGCCATGTGTGGCATATGCCATGATGTTCCTACCCGAGATGGACGTAGATTAGACTCATGCTGGTAAGCCACAACACGCGGTGATACACAGACTATTAGAAATGGGTTAGTTTAAGATGTGAGAGTTATCCAAGAAGAGGCTAGAGATAATGGGCCAGGCAGAGTTTAAATGAATACAGTTTGTGTGTAATCATTTCGGGTATAAGCTAGCTGTGCGGCTGCGGCCAGGAGCCAGGCGCTGAGAACAAATGGTCGCGCTCCTCTCAGGTGCTGGGAACACAGCAGCCCACTCCTACTACACCAGGAACTTCCTACCCTGGAGTTCCACACCCCCCTTTCCTGGAGATACAATCTACAGCCCATTTCCCTTCATTTCTACATGAGGAAAATGTTCTGCAAATACCTGTTAAGTCCACTTGATTTACCATGTCCATGAGCTCCAGCATTGCTCTGTTTAGTTTTTGTCTGGATACTTGTGAGATTGGAGTATTGAAGTCACCTACAATTATAGGGTAAAGGTTAATATGTGATTTTGCTTGTACTAGTACTTCTTTTATGAACTTGGTTGTCCTTGTATTTGATGCATGAATACTTAGGATTGTAATATCCTATTAGTGGATTTTTCCTTTGGTATCTCTTCCAAACAGTTTTGGTTTGCAGTCTATGGTTTCAGATATTAAAATGGTTACAGAAGCTCACTTCTTGAGTTCATTTGCTTGGGATACCTTTTTCCATCCTGTTCCTTTAACATCTATCCTTGGTGTTAAGGTGTGTTTCTTATTTGGAGTGGGAGGATAGATCATGTTTTCATATCCCACCTCTCGGTCTGTTTATTTTTACTGGGGAACTGAGACCATTGGTGTTGAGAGATGTTAATGGGAAGTGTTTGTTGATTTCCATTATTTTGTCCTGGTGGTGTGGGATTTTGTTATCCCTCTTTCAATTAGCTGTTCTGAGATTATTTGTTTCTTATGTTGTCTTGGGTGTGGTTAACGTCTTGAAATTGAAGTTTTCTTTGTAGCTCCTTCTGTAGATCTGGATGTATAGATAAATACTGTTAAATTTTGTTTCAACATGGAATGCTTTTCTTTCTGCATCATTGCTATTGAAAGTTTTGGGGGTATATTAGTCTGTGCAGGCACCTGTGGTTTCTTAGTGTTTGTAGAACACCTGTCCAGGTCCTTCTGGCTTTTAAAGTTTCCATTGCAATGTCAAGTGTTTTTGTAATGTATCTTCCTTGATTTGTTACTTGGTCTTTTGCCCCTGCATCTTTTAATATTCTCTCCTCATTCTGTACATTTAGTGTCTTGATTATTATGTCTCATGGAGAACTTTTTTGGGTCCAGGCTGTTTGGTACTCTATATGATTAGGAAATTTTTCTAATATTACTTATTTAAAATTTTTTCTGTGCCTTTGACCTGGTTTTGCTCTCTTTCTGCTATTCCAATTGGTTATAGATTTTGTCTTTTCATAATGTCCCTGATGTCCCAAATGAATTGCTCCTGAATATGTTAAATTTAACCTTTTCTTTGACTAAAGTATCCACTGCCTCTACCTTACCTTCAGAATCTGAGATGACCCCTTCCTACTCTAGTATTTTTTGAGTTCACCTCTGAGGTTTTTGTTTGCTTTTCTAAATTTTGCATTTCCAATCTTCCCTAAGTTTGGGTTTTCTTTAGTGTCTCTATTTTTACTTTTTTCATGTCTTAGACTATTCCTCTCATTTCACTGTTAGTTGTGGCTTCATAAATTTCATTATTGAATTCATTTATTTCTTTAAGGTTCTTGAACATATTTACAATAGCTATTTTAAAGCCCTTGCCTTATGCATCATGTATACTGTGTTTCTCGGGGCCTATTTTTGTAGGATTCATGGGTTCTGAAGGAGGTATACTGTTTTGGTTGTTACTGATTATGCTGTTATGCTGTTGTCTAGGCATCTGGGTTTGGGGTGATTGCTTTTCTAGATGTTGATATCTTCCTTTGTCTTTGTTAGGCGCATGTTCTATTCCTTGTTCCTGTTGCCCTGTCTGACATAGATCTGTGTGCTGGCTGTGCGCTGGAGTATGTGCTGGTTGTGAGTTGCTTGGTGTAGCATGCTTTTGAGTCTCTGCCATATTTGACCACCGGTGGTTCAGAGTAGAATGAATTCTTGAGCACTGGAGACTTACACAAAGGAAAAGGTGATCTAAAAGGAGATGGATGATGAAAGAGCCTACAAGAAGGAGGAAATCTGCGTCCTCCATGATATTTGGTGGGATCTTCATAAAGTAGAATCAGAGAGAGTGTACAGGTCCATACTTGTAGTCTACATGTGCTGGGGATGATACAGGGAAATTGGAATTCTGAGGACAGGAACATGAATAAAGGTCACCTATCTGGTTTCCAGGCCAAAGTAGAGAAGACTGAGTCCAACAAAAGGATCTGTGGAGTCCCTTGTCAGTGGAGGCAGTAAAGATAGACAGGTTCCTGCCATTGTTCTGCTTCAAGGCTGGGGATGAGACTAGGGAACTCTATATAGAGGGCAGCGAGAGGCGTGAAGATCTGCCAGCCTGATTCCCAGACAGAAAGCCCAGCAGCGTTTCAGGGCAAGAGTGCCTCCAGATGTTGGCAGGTGAGACATAAGGAGAGGTAGGAAGGCTGAAGAGTATCTGTGGACTCCACTGGGGATAGGACTAAAAAGACGCAATCCCAGCAAGTAGGCTGCTATAGGGCTAGAAATAAGACTAGGAAATTGGAGTTGGAGGACAGGAACTTGATTGACCATGAACTGGATTCCAGACTGAGGTGGCCAATGGGTTTCCAGGCAAAGAGTGTCTCTTGGTGGTGGTGGCTGAAACTAAGTGATGGAATGAAGGAGGGATTCTGAAGGAGAAGACCTGTGGGTTCACCTCTGTTGAATGACAAAACTTTTCATGGGAAGATGAAGATGATTCTCTCTCTCTCTCTCTCTCTCTCTCTCTCTCTCTCTCTCTCTCTCTCTCTCTCTCTCTCTCTCTATTCTCCCCCAGCCTGAGAAAAGGAGTCCACAATAGAACAAAGAAATACAGAAACCGCAAATGTTCAGGTTGGTGAAACAGTGAGATTTATTGGGGATTATTTAAAAGAGTATGGTGAGGGGTTACTTACAGAAACAGAAATGACTCAAAAACTCAAATGTTATCAAACCCATCATGGATGGCAGACAGGTCACAAAAGCTGGGAACCTGAAGCACAGTTTTGCAAAATTGGATTGTGTAGTTGTTTTGTTTTGTTTTGCAATTTTATTTTTAATTCAGGAAGGTTGATAAGGTTCAGAAAAGCTATGCAAAAGACTAATCATAATTTTAATTTGAATGTGTCTTCCTCCTGCCATTTCACAAGCATATTGAATGTGAGTATAAATGTTGTTTAGCATGCAAACTTTTGAATAGATTTTTGAGAAGCTTCTGTAGAACATTCTTTTCTGCTCTCAGGAGAATTGCTATAATCACATACCTAAGAACCTTGAACAATATAAAAAGAGACTACCTCATGGGCATGCAGAGATAAAAACACACTATCTTCCTGAGATTTTTAGGGATTAGGTAGAATCACATCCCAAAGACTTTGGGGATATACAATGCTGCCTATAATAGGTTATAAAAAATCCATTTCTCATATTACCAAAACTTTATAACTTTGAGATGTTCACATTCAGAATTTTATTGTAAAATTTTCAGAAAGTGAAAATCTGGTTTTGATCCTCAAAACATTCACATGCTTCAATGAATGATAATTACTATAGTAAAACATAAACACTTAAGCCCTCAGAAGACTGGAATATATTATCAACAAAGTCTGAACAGATCGTACTGGCATAGCCAGTAACCTATTTTATAGATTGATATACTTTTATGTGCTACCCAGTGGCCTCAGTCTGAAGTCTCTAGGATGCATATTCATGGGAACAGATATTTCACACTTAAAGCACAATACATTTCTCACAAACACCTCCAAGCTTTTCTTACATATTTATGGAGCAATTTATATGAAAAAAAATATACATCTCAAAATTTCTAACCCATTCTAACTGCTACTCTAACCAATGCATTATAAAGAATAAGGCAGAAAAATAAAATATATGTGACTTGTAGTGCAAAAGCCACATTTTTTAAAATGATGAATATGAATTTGTTTGGATATTTTAATATAAAATATTTTTTTAATAAACAAAGATCACCACCAAACTTAATTGGTAATTACTTGCAAATATTGAACTTAGGGCTTATAATCTGCCCTACATCCCAGAGAAGAAAGACATTTAAGCGTCTAAGGAATCTAGCCCTGCTAAGAAGGGAGAAGCAATGCAGGAACTAAGTTGTTCTGGCTAAGGACAATGCAAGAGGATTCAGTAGCCTCTGAGCTTCATTGTGTTTCTGTGGCAGAAATGATGGCTGCACAGGGAGTTTCCGCCTTTGACAGCAGCATGCCCAACAGAAAGAATGTGTTTATTCACATAGGTGTCATTTGTGCCCCAATTTATACAAATTTTGTTTCATACTTTTAAAATCATTACAAATAGTGTGTTTCAGGAATTATTTTCTTCTCTCTAGAGAAATATATACATATGAAATCTGCAATAAGTTAGAGACATGTCACTAGGGTCCACAACTCAGCCAAGAACTGTGTGTGTTGTTCGTTCTTATAATTTAGATTGAATCCCAAGAAATGCCTTCGGCCACAGATTTCCCTGATATAACAAGTATTCATAAAAGGAAGTAGTGGATTTCTTGCTCTGAAGCCTTCTAAATACAATCTTTTTCTTTGTTTGTGGCTGTGGACAAATGGCTTTGTCAATAGATAAGTGAATTACAGGATCCAGCTGCACAGTAATGAGAAATTACCACAGCTGGTCACCACCAGCTGTTATTAGTGGGTAGTAGCAAACGGTTCTAGATGATCTGTGATGATTCAGTTACAGCCCCCACCCCATTTCAAAACAGAAAATGATAATTCCATTATTATGGATGTTGCTTCTTAAAATGCTATTCACCAATACATGATGAAATCAGCTCAAGGAGCTGCTGCCTGGGCTGTGCCTCCTTCTCACGAAGCCATTTGTAATGGGAGAGCCAATTTGAATACCCACCACCAAAGTACATGCACAACAGGTTAGCAGTGCATCTGTAACCCTTTGTCGGGGATAACCACAGTTAGGGTTGACTCCATGAATAATGATACAAATGATAAAATTGGAGTGTATGAAAAAGCCACATTGATGTCACTGTGAAGTACAAAGGACTCCATTCACAAGCAGGTATATTACCCCGCAATGGTCTCTATTATCTGACTTGTTCGGAGGTCATTGGTTTGCAGAGAAACAGCATGTGGTGTGATTTGTTTATCTGCCATGCATTTTTCATCTACCGAGATTGAGGAAACGTGTGTGTGTGTGTGTGTGTGTGTGTGTGTGTTCAGGTTTGAAATGATATACACAAATGAGATGCACAACAACCAAGCTAGCAGGTCATGTTTGTACTGGACTCAGCTGGTTATATTTGTGTATCTATGTGTGCGTACACAAGTGTGTATACATATGTACTAATATACAAAGTAAAAGAGACTATCAATCTGAGAGTTGGGAAAATCAAAGGGAATTGAGGATGAGTAGCTAGGAGATGTTGGTGGAAGGAAAGGTATGAGGGAAAAGAATGTAATTCTATTTCAATTAAAGCCATATTTAGAAATAAAAATTAACTCTAGCACACATTAACCATTTTAGGAAGCGTAATAGTGACAGATGTAGGCTTTCCTCAGTCGCGTCTCTGAAGCAGTCGGTGTGTACTGAGGCACAGGTTGGAAGGCGGCACTGATGAGACAAACAGGCCGGGAGCAGAGTCAGGCAGCAATGGAGCCAAGTGTGGACAACCAGACAGAGGTGGAAAAGGAAGTTAAGGGGCCATAAAAACGTAAGAGGCACGGCAGAAAAGCTGAGGCCAACAAAAGAGAGCGAAATGTAATAAAAATGAAGGTGACACTTAATCACCTCAGAGCAAAATGCTTCTCCATGAAAAATAGCTGTCTGCAGCACAGTTGAAAGAGAAAAGGCTTTAAAAAACCATGCCAAGAGTGTCTTCTCCCAAACTTCTTTAAAGAACACCTTGCCGGGTGGTGGTGGCACACTCCTTTAATTCCAGGACAAAGGAGGCAGAGACAGGAGGACCTCTGTGAGTTAAAGGCCTGCCTGAACTACAAGAGCTAGTTCCAGGGAAGGCTCCAAAGCTACAGAGAAACTCTATCTCAAAAACAACAACAACAACAACAACAAATCTTAAATAGCTAAGACAAACTCTTATCTTTGTGGAAAGGCAGTTAATTGTACAAATTCCTAATTCAGAGAGAACAGAAAAAATAGTTCACCCAACAAGGAAAACACAGACGTCTTGAGAACTCAAAGGCCACTGTCTAAATCAGCATCAAGAAGTTGTCCATCCAGTGTCAAAAATCCAGCCACAATTATTAAGGCACAAAAGGGACTTCTGTTCACAGATCGCATGGGTGCAATTTAGACATTCATTCTTTTTTAAAATAATTACAAAGAATTTTAAATATTTTTGGCATTGAGATTCTGAGAAAAATACAAAACTTTGGAATACAGAGCTGAAGCCCCAACCCTAATGATACTTTTCTGTGCCAAGCTAAGGAGTTGGAGAGGCACAGAGGCCACCCCCAGGCAAGGCCCATAGATATCTTCCCATCACAGGCTGTCAGCTGGGTGTCCCCTGGCATGCCCACATGTAATAGGAGGGTTCATCTGTATTTCTGTGCTTTGATTGGTTAAATAAAGACTCTGCCGGGCTTGTAAGATAGGTCAGCCCTTAGGTGGGGCAGAGTAGACAGAACGGAAGTTCTGGGATGTTGTAATTAAGGGGAGAGGTGCATGTTGTGTTCCCCAGCCACCAGCCGCTGGCCCCCTCAGCCACTGGTTGCTTGTTTATGCCCAAAATAACCACATGAGACTGTATTCATTTAAATACTGCCTGGTCCATCATCATCAGTCTTTTCTTGGCTAGCTCTCACATCTAAACTAACCCATTATAAAAGTCTGTATGTCACCACGAGGTGGGTGACTTACCGGACGGTCCTAAGGTACCTCCATCTCCAACAGGAGTCTCATGGTGTCTGGCTTTGACCCAGTCTTCTTCCCAGCATCCTCTTCTCTTTTCCCCACCTATCTAAGTCCTGCCCTATCAAATGGCCCAGGTAGCTATTTTATTTAACCAATCAAAGCACAGAAATAAAGACGGACCCTCCTACACTGGGAAGAGAGAAGGAAGTGGTCAGATGCCATGAGCTTCCGCCGCAGATGGATGCAGGTTGGAATTGTCTGGTAGGTCGCTACTTGTGGTGACTTACAGACTTTTATAATGGGTTAGTTTATGAGGTGAGGGATAGCCAAGAAGAGGCTGGTGATTATGGGCCAGGCAGAGTTTAAATGAATACAGTTCTCATGTGGTTATTTCAGGCATAAACAAGCAACCAGCGGCTGAGTGGGCCGGCAGCTGGGGACTGGGAGTCGGGTGCTAGGAACCTACAACCCTCACACCTCCCCCCTTAATTACAACACCCACAGAAGCCTTCTCTTGACAGGAGCCGAGCCTAAAGTCATTATCTGCAGATCTGAAGGAGGACTCTCCTTTTCTACCGCTAATCCAAACCATACCTCACCCTGGCTAACAGGCAAGCAAGATTAATATCTAGTGAAGACCTGTAAGATGGGTTATAACTATCAATGCAGAGAGTAGAAGTAACACAGACTTTTAATTCTAGAGGTTTAGCCTAGTTATATTTAAGGCTATGCTAGCTACAATATTAGGAAGAATGACAATTATACAAAAATAAATTGTAGAAATAATATTGAACATTTCTTTATTTTTTCCGAACATTTTTTATATTGGACTATCTTATAAAAATTTGATATCATGTTTGTCCACCTTCAAACTGTTTTCTGTTTTTAATTACTTTACCAGATAATAGGACTCCCATTGGCTCATTCATTGCATGTTTATTGACACTACACCATTCCCTGGTATCCCCTGCTCCCACCCCATCCCTGTCTGAACCTTTCCACCCCAATACACCCCTTCTCTATCCTCATTTGCCCGTGTGGCACCGTCCTTCCTCATTTTATGCAAGCCCTGCCTACTGCCACCTGGCTTTCAGAAGTACCCCAAGTAAAAGACACATGATTTAAGAGACAGCATTAGCACCCCTTATGAGAAAAAACAAACACACCTGCAGTATATGTATTTCTGGATCCAGGGTTTCTCATTAAGTATAACACTTTTCCATTACCAACCATTTATCTGAAATTTGATCTGAAAATATTATAATTTGTTTTTCTTTATAACTGAGTCATTATGTTCCATGTATTCATTACTCATGCATCAGTTGATGAACATATGGGATAGATTTATTTTCTTGCAATAGCAAATGGAGCTATCATGAGCAGGGCTGTACTAGTGTCTCTGAAATGGTGTTGTGATTAGGGGGGAGAGGGGTGCGTGTTGTTTGTTTCCCGCACCCAGCTTCCAAGCCCCCCGCCACCGGCCCGCCCAGAAACCGGTGGCTGCCTGCACCCGAAACAACCACACGAGAAACCGGATTCATTCAAACTCTGCCCGGCTTACCATCACCAGCCCTTTCCCGGCCAGCCCCCTCCTCACAAACCAACCCATCACAAAAGTCTGTAAGTCACCACATGGTGACATACCGGAAGGGTCTAACCTGCATCCATCTGCGGCGGCGGCTCGTGGCTTCTGTTCTCACTTCCTTTCTTCTCCTCCCAGAACTTCCGTTCTGTCTACTCCGCCCACCTAAGGGTTGGCCTAACTATAAGCCAGGCAG
>JAQHUG010000308.1:1365548-1388197 GCA_028555095.1 Dicrostonyx torquatus
ATCATATGAATTGCCAAACTAAACCACCATATATGTTTTGAAGGTATTATGACTTCCAAATATGGGTCTAAGGATATGATGCTTCAGAGAGGTTCTTCTTTTGTTTTCATAGAGGATGAGAACCTGTGGACTTCTCCTATACCAATCTGGTATGATAGACCACGCCTTCCTTAAACGTTGCTGTGAACATCTTCAAAAAATTGCTTCACTCAACTGCAGATTGAGATGTACCTGCCATACAGGTTATACCATAAAAGACCTAATTAACAGCACCCCATACAGCAGGATGCAGTTTGGAGAGAAATAACTGCGCATACATTCCCAAATATTGTTTATAAATGATTTTTTTTACATTTAAAGGGAGAGATGAGATGGATATGAATAATTTGCATTGGTATAAATTCTGATTTATTGGCATAAGTTTAAGGTAAATCTTTATATATATATATATATTTCTGATCTTGATTAAGGTATTGTGATTGTGTAGTTCATTTAAAAATGTAATGTATAATTAGGAAGTATAGGTTGTTAATGGATAATCATCTATAATGGTCAAGTTTGTAGTCATGTTAATTAGATTTTCTAGATATGCATAGATATATTTCAGATAGGCATTCTTCATATCTTTCAAAGACAACAGAATATGGCATTTAATGTTTTCATAACTTACGGCTTTTCATGACAATGAGACATGTCTATTCCTGGCAGCACCAAGCTACTTCAAGAGAAAGATGGACATCGAAGAGGCTACTTATGGAGTTTGTTAGCCATTTGGGCAATAAACTGCTCTTGCCTGGACTGCTTAAATGGATACAAAGAACCCGCAGAGAGAGGACTGCTGAACTTGCCTAAAGGTGAGATGATCCTGCAGGTTTCCTGCTTCATAAAAGAGTCTTCGAGATATTCTGCAGGATACAAAAGAAAGTGACTGAAATGTCTTTGAAATTTCCTGCTTCATGGAATTGTCTGCTGGATGCTATGGGCCTGTAGGCTGAAGATGGATGCCCCAGTGGTACAAAAGAACTTTGGGTGGCTGTCCAGGCAGTGAGATGTCTCTGTAACTTGAAAAGTTTTGGAAGTTGCTTATTTTTTTGTTTTCTTAGGTAATACTATATCCTTCTGTAGTTTTGATGGAATTGAAGAATGGATAGTTATAGTTATAGTTTTCCTTAGTTATGATAAAAGATAAAATAGATATAAATATTATAACTGTAATTCTTACTTGATAACTGTCTTTTTATATGTAACTTTAGTATGTTAAAATGAAAGCCTTTCTGTTTTGTTTAAACAGATAAAGGGGAAATGGTATAGGAGGGTTCTTCTGTATTTCTTTGCTTTCATTGGTTAATAAAGAAGTTGCCTTGGCATTTTGATAGGGCAGGACTTAGATAGGCGGGGAAAAGAGAACAGTATGCTGGGAAGAAGACTGAGTCAGGGGGAGAGCCGCCATGAAGCCACCAGGGTCAGACATGCTGAATGATTCCCGGTAAGATCACCACCTTGTGGTGACACACAGACTTTTACAAATGGGCTGAATCAGATGTAAGAGTTAACCAGAAGAGGCTAGTGATAATGGGCCAGGCAGTATTTAAATGAATACAATTTTCATGTGGTTATTTCAGGCATAAGCTAGCTGGTGGCTGAGAGCTGGGTGGGAAGGAACAAAAGGGCCTGCATTCCTCTCAGGTGTCAGGAACACAACCCACAGCCCCCACTTATTGCAACAGCATTCTATTAGTTTTGTGTTTTAAGACAACACACGAAAACTCAGTTTATGAGTAACTAAATGTTAAGTTTTAAAAGAGAAAGTGGTAACCATTTGAGTACTTAGTCACCAGAAAGCAGCACTCCTTCAGAAGGATTAGGAGGTGTGGCTTTGTTGGAATAGGTGTCACCTTGTTGGTGGAAGTGTGTGACTGTGGGTGGGCTTTGAGGTTTCAAGAGCCAGCACCAGGCGAGACTCCCTTCCCCACTCCAGATCAGCTACTGCTTCAGTGCCGGCCCGCATGCCATCCTGCTCCCTGCAATGATGATAATGGACTAATCCTCTGTAACTGCAAGCAAGCCCTCAACTAAATGTCTTATTTTATAAGAGTTGCAATGGCCATGGTCTCTCTTCACAGCAACAGAACAGTGACCAGGAGAGAAGTCCAAGTGATGCCTCTTTTGTACACATGATGGTGTCCGTGTGTCCTGGAACTGTAACATTTTTCATTAAAACCAAAACAGATACACAGATAAAGAAAAGGAGAAAACCAAAGACTGTGACAGGACACACAGGTTTATTAAAGACCAAAATACACACAGATTACAATAGCGAATAGAGCTCCTCCAAGGAAGTAGGCAGGTCGGCGATCCGCGCAGAGAGAGAGCTTCCCACATGGGCCTGCCATTTTTATACCTCTCTCGGGACCTGGTGGTCCAGCCCCATTAATTAATTGAGGGGTGGCAGCGGGGCATGGTCACAAGCCAAAATGGTGAAGACCACACCCCTTCAAAAGACTAACCCAAATATATGAAAAGGTTATTTGCTAGAAATAACACATCACAACTGTCTAATTAGAATGGAGGGTAGTGTCAACATGAACTCAGAGATGAAATTCTGATTTCATACAGTGCAAGCATAAACACATTTGCTCTTGTGGAATGCAGTCTGGAAGAGCATGTTCAGATTCAGGCTGCCTGCCCCCTGCCCTAGACTTCTCTCATTTGAGCAAGCAATCCAGATAAATGCTCTCTGGAGTCCAAGGTTTTCCAGAGTCCATGATTCATGATGGCTAGCGACTGGAGAGACCCTAGTATTCATCAAGGAGGACACAAGTGCTACTTTGTATTTGGTGAGTGTGGTTGGTGTCAGGCTGTTGTTCACCACAGAAATTAGATTACATCACAGGGTGACAAATCTGAAGTGCAAAAATAAAACGAAATGGAGTACAAATTCCAGAGGACCAGAGCATCTGTGTAAACTAAACTCCATATTCCCAGAAACTAGCACATTTCAATTTCATGAGCATTAAGAACTCTTGGCAAACGTGTGGAATAGATCAGGGTAGATGACAGATGCAAAACGTGAACAAGAGGATGAAATGGCTGTAGTGAGAGGCTGCTGGGATGGGCCAGTTATGACACCTGCTGGGATGTGAGCACTGCATCCACGCCATCCTCTTACCATCAGGTTTGCCGCAAGCACAGTGTCCTTACCTTCAAATCGTAATGCAGACACATTTTCATTTTAGATAAAAAACACAAATATAGACTGTGTATGAAATTTTGTGTGTTGATCATGTGGAGAGAGTTCCCAAGAGTCAAGACTGATTGCTGAGCAAGGACGATCCCAGCCATTTCCAGATGAGTGATCAGCCTCTTTCTTTGCATTCATCTCTGCAACATGATAAGCTCTCTATCATTCCTGCCCCACCCCTAGGTGTTCACACTAAGTCATTATTGCTAAGGGTATTGCTCTCTTACTCTGCTGCTGTTTACCATGTAGCCCAGGCTATCCCGGGACTCCCAATTCCTGCCTCAACATTTCGTGTGCCAGAATGACAGGTATGCTCTTTCTTGTTTATCTGTAGCAAATTATCCTTTTGAAAATACTTCAGGGGCTCTGGAAATTCATGTTTTAGAAACCTCATCCCTTAAAAGAAAATCTTGATCTTGCTTACATATAAAATCAAATGCTTCCTTAGGAAATTTTATGTAACTGATCACAAGGCTGAAAGAAATTATATACTAAAGCACTCCAAAAATTATCTTGGCATCAAATTACACAGAACATTGACAAAATCAAGAAATAAGATAGAATCGCTTGTCAGAGTTTTTTTTTTTTACAACACAGATAAAAGAGCAATCAAATATAAAAATCTGAGTAGAAAACCAATTCCAGAAGTCAGATAATAATAAACTTATCACTATATTAGAGTCACAAACTTATATACACTTTATTGAAGCCCATATACAGAATTTTTTCACAAACTTTCTCATATAAAATACATTAATATTATATAAAGTAACTTCATTTTTACTGCCCAAAATCTAATCTGAAAGGTATGAAATTATTTTTTTATTCAATTATTTGGCTTCACTCTTAGAATCCTCCACTGAGCTAGTACATCTTTATCACTCATCAAATGTGCTGCTTATTTGGAAGACCAGAGCAATCTGTGCCCATCAATAAATAAATGACAGTATTTGGTCCCCTTCAAAACAAAGTGACATTATCTTCAAGAATGACTATGCTTTTCTGTGCCTTGAAACTTTGGACTTCACAGAAAAATAATTTGCTTTTATCCATCCTTCTAAACACTTACATGGCTGAGAGAGCCATTCTAGGATAATCTGATTCATCCTAAAACCTTACCCGCGTGGTGTACAAATGCTATGTTTTGAAAGCCATCCACTGGGGAGTGATACAACTATGGCCTAAGAACATAAAATTAAAAGCTTGAAACCATTGTACGTTTAGAAACCTTCCTTCGGCCTAACATTGTTCTACCTTTTGTCTGTGTGAAAAGAAATTGTAAGAAAATGAGTTCTGAGGGGAAGAACTCTGTCCCTTTCCCTTTGCTTCCTACAGTTAAGAGGCAGAAGCAACACTTATCTGTACTCAGAAGCAAAACTAAGGAATCCACCCCAACCCACTGCAGCCAAAGTCAACAGCATCAAAATAAAGACTCAGTAGCAAGAATCTGCAAAAATACTTTAGGAAAAAAATAACTTAAGGAGACATAAATCATAGCCCAGTGAGGGTTGAAAACATGAGACGATGGACAGCTATCATAACATTTTCGCTGCTCTCAGTTCAGGAAACCCATGTCCAGGTAGAAACCAGATAGGTGTCTTACTCTGATACTCTGATACCAACATCCCAGCATTGTCTGCAGTGAGCCAGGGTAGACATGTCTACAGGTGAGTTGCCTGGGTATTGAAAGAGGAAAATATTTGCTGTCCAGGATGGCAATGTTCTCTCAGCAGGTCATGAAGTTTATAAGGAACACCAGGAGCCCAATGAGAGTCACTTTCTCTGTGACCGAAGGGGTAGATCATCAATTCTTGTTTTATCGAGACCTGAGTTCCATGCACAGCAGCTACCACTGGGCAGCCACAGCCACCTGTAACTTCAGTAACTCCATCTTCATGCCCTCTTCTAACCTTGACAAGCGCCCAAACTAATTTCATAGCAAAACATAGATACATACCTATATGCTTAATTAAAATGATAAAATTATAAACAATTTTAAGGTCATTTCTTTACCAACTCCCACTGTAGAGGGTCTGTAAAGAGGGGAATCTGAAGACTTTCATGTGTGTGTTTCTATGACTTCTGCAGAACTTTCCTCATGTATACATGCCCTCTTCATGGTCAAGAAAGTAAAATAACACTGACTTACATGTTTTATATTTTTATTAAGTTTTTTTTTAATTCGGATCAGTTTCTGTCCCTAATCTTCCAGATCCTCCCCACTTCCCACTCATCTAACCTCATCTAACTGCATTCCTTCTTTCTCTTTAGAAAGCAAACATGCGTATTTTTGAAAAATAATCTAGAGAAGGAAGCAGTAGATGGAAATGAATAGAGAGACCCAGAACTGGACAATGATGTACAGAGATGGAGAGACCTTGGAACACTCAGTCCTAAAGGGGATGGCTCCATGAAACCTCTGCCCCGGGGTTCAGAGATTGATGCAGAGGAGGCGGTGGAAAGAAAAGGGCCAGAGAAGATGGGAGACACGAAGGGAACACGGTCCTACTGACATAAGACTGGCGCACATATGGACTCACAGGGACTGTGGCAGTGTGCACAGGGCCTGCACAGGTCTGAGCAAAATGGGGCCCCAGGGCTGAGAAGGGAAGTAGACACAAATCCCCATCCATAGCCTGAAACTATTTCCTATAATTAACTGCTCACGAAGGAAAGTAATTTCCACTAACAGTGTATCTTTGTATATAAACATTTAAGGTCATGCCCCATGACAAGATATAGATGGTCAACCCAGAACCAGCTCAATGGTGGTTTTGGACATTTTGTATGTTTGTTTTATATTGCTTTGTTTGAGCTTTTTGTTTCTTATCTTACTGATTTATTCCTTGAATACGGTGGTTTCTGATTTTGTGTTCTTTATGGTTGTGTGTGTGTGTGTGCGCGCGCGCATGTATTTTTCTTGTGCTTTTCCTGTTTTTTTAATTTCTGGTTTAACCTGCATTTTACTTTGGGGATTCTGTTATTTTCAGCCTTCTTGAAGAGCAGACAGTCAACATTGATAAAATCCAGCTCCTTGAGACCAAACTAAGAACATACATGCCTTTATAATTTCTAATGGCCACTAATATACTTTAATGAAAATGTTCTTTTATGGAGAAACAGGCAGGGCTCAGGACTGTACATATTAGGTACCATGAACCTCTATCACTATCCCTAGAGTTATTTTATTAATTGTTTGAGATAAGCAATTATTTTTATGCAGTAAGTTTGCAGTATCAAGACTTCAGACTTGAATACTGCACTCTTGCTTGGTCAATAGCAATAATAATCAATTATTTGCTAATGTAACAAATTATTATTGAGAACCTAGACGGTACATTCATTAAAGATACATAAAAAATAGTTTATGTTTGACTTGAACTATTAGTAAGGAGCTTGGAAACTGTAGTTTAAAATGTATTGGGAACATGAAGGTCCTTGAGCCCACAGATCTCCAGGGAAACCAGGAATATTAAAATTCAACAAGACCTTTTCTTTAAATTTGAGTATATTATTGATTTTGATTTTTGAAAATATGAAACAGTGTTAGCAAACTGAGGTGTGCTGTGACCACAGAACTGTCACAGGATCTACCAAAGCTGAAATGTATTGTTTTATGACTATGCTTGCAGAAATCTGGCTTCAAATCATTTGTAATATAATAAAACATTGACTTCTACTGCACTTCCCCAACAGGAACTCCACACACACACCGAACTAGCCACTTCCTCATGCAGAAATGTAATACAGGTATGCCAAGACTTTCGTAGAATAGAAAAGCTTGCTAGAGTGTCAAAAGTTATAAAATTAGAACACTCCAAAAGTCACTTGAACTTAGTATCTTCCTACACGTTTATTTTTGGAGAACTATGCTCTGACATTTTTCTTTTTCCCTTGGCACATTGATGGTAGATCCAGTGTGCCTGGGGGCTGTTATATGCACCACCCCAGCTCTGAACACTTCCCTAGCCTGCATTACTGTTCTAATCCCCAGGTCCCCGGAGGATACAAGCATGTCAACTCACCATGTTGTTAATGTCAAAAAAGGTCGAGCAATGACCATTATGCTTGAAGGCCTCCCAGATTCCACTGTAAGTCATAAGAAAGAATGAAAACACAGAGTCAAAAGGTGAATAGATCCTGCAGAAGAAGCCTAGTGGAAGTGAACCAAGAAAACTGCAGGCTGTCTGGACAGACCTCAGCAAGGTGTCCATTGGTACCGGACAGACAGACCTCCCCTAGGACAGGAAAGCATCATCTTCATAGTGCTGCTAGACCAAGCACAGCCATCTGAACTAAGAGTTTCTTTACCACTCAGTCACAGGTGTGTGAACACCTGAGGAGACCATTAAAGTTAGGTTACATAAGCTGTGACGTGATCCTAGCTTGCTTAGTCTCTCAAGAGCAACATTAAGGATTATTCTCTTAATGGGAACAGGAAACCATTTCCTTCTGGATAACTAATACTAGCTTGCCCCAGCCCCATCCCAAGAGAGCATGGTAGCCTACTGGCATCCCTCATCCCACTGTTCCTTTCTCAGCTGCTTTCCTTGTCCCCTTAACTTGGCAAGAGCCTCAGGAACAAAATGAGATCTTTAAGAGACAGGAAATCTTGAGGCTTGGTCCTTGTCTTTATCAGGGATCACAAAGAAGAAATTTGAAAAAGTGGAAGCCAAGATAAAAGCTAGAGTTGCTGTGGAGTGCACTGCCATAATTCTTGTAAAATTAGTTACTCCTTGTCAATACAGATGGAATAGTCATAAAGAGGAGGCTTGACAGCTCCAAGATGACGAAATCGAGGTAGCTACTATTCCACTGGCCTCCATCTTAGAGGAGAAGCAAGGTAACAAGCGAATACCTGCATTTTGGTTCACTGAGGAGGAAAACTGGAACTCCACAAGAGAGTGATAGGTCATAAAGAATGATAGCAAAGGTGCACTTCCCTGGCCAGGAAGGGCTACAAGCTGTCAGGAAAAGGAGAAGCCAGAGAGTTCCAGTTAGCCCATCCCTCTAGTTGCTGCAATCTAGTGAGCCTCAGGACAGGAATATTGCAATCATAGGCTTTGCCTGTATCAATGCAAATGCTTTCCTCAAGAAGGAAATACTCTGGGCAGCCACCATACCCCAGCCCAGAAAATCTGTTCCTAGAAAGCAGTACCATCTTGAAAGCTGGTGCCTAGACCATTCCAATGGAAGGATCGAGAGGGTGTCTGCACTGTTTCTGCCAGACAACCCCAGAACCACCCCTGCTTATTCAATAGGCCTGAGGACCATGCCTCTCAGCTCCCATATTGTAGGTGCTGTACCTGTCTCGTGTTTAATCAGGGCCTGTGATCGCAGCTACCGTCCAAAGCCAAGGCCTTGAGAATTGTCCTTGATGGAGCTTTGGAGCACATCATTCTGCTGCCTAAGGCCCTCGAATCACAAGTGCTCCTGCCAGGAACTGGAAACAGATGATCTGACAGTTTCACTATGTTTTGTGTGTGGAAAGGAAACATCAACATATCAAAGGGATACATGCATACTCACGCTTCCTGTAGCCCTGGTCACAGTAGCCAAGAACATGGAATCAGCCAGATAGCTCATAAGTGGATGAATGAATGAGTTAATACAGCCTATTTACACAATGAAATAGGAACTAAAGACAGATAGAAATTAGATGATGGAAACCAAAATACAGTTAAAAACTGTTCTACAGCACAGTAGGGAACCAAAGTCAATATTAAAAAAGGAAAATGGCAATATCAAAGGTTCCCAGCCTAACTGAAATGTTACATGTTCAAGGAAATAGAAAAGAGACTGATTGCCTTTATTTTTATCATTATACATGAAATACAAGTTGAAGACACTCACACACACGCGCACACACTCATACACTCACACACACTGAGATGAAGACACTCACACACATGCACACACACATGCTGAGATGAAGACACACACATGCGCACACATACACACACACGCTGAGATGAAGACACACACACGCTGAGATGAAAACACTCACACACATGCACACACACTCACACACACAGACACACACGCTGAGATGAAGACACTCACACACACGCACACACACATACACACACACACTGAGATGAAGACACACACATGCATGCGTGCACACACACAAACACATACACACACACACACCTTTTATAGTCAAGTCCTCAGAAAGACAAGACTAGAATGACTGACAGCTGCTCAGCCATTGCCAGCTGCTGACTATCAAAGGAATGTTTCGAATAAAGACCATGTCCTGGTCTTCACTCGGGTGATGGCTATGCAAGTGTGTGCACTATTGTAGTAATGTGGAGGAGCTGTCAAACTGTAGTAAAGAGGAGGAGCTGTATCCCCGCCGAGGAGCGGGCCTGCGTTCCTGGCACCCAGCTCCTGGCCGCGGGCCTGCTTTTGGTCCTGGCTAGCTTATACCCAGAATAATTACACACAAACTGGATTCATTTAGCACACTGCCTGGCCCATTAGTTGTAGCCTCTTATTAGCTAACTCTTACATATTGTTTTAACCCATTTCTAATGGTCTGTAAGTCACTATGAGGTAGTGGGCTTACCGGGAAGATTCAGCATGTCTGACCCTGGCAGCTTCATGGCGGCTCTCCCTGAGCCTTTCCTATCCCAGAATTCCATTCTGTCTACTCCACCCACCTAAGGGCTGCCCTCAAAAAGCCAAGGCAGTCTTTTTATTCAACCAATGAAAGCAACAGAAATACAGAAGGACCCTCCTGCACCACACTATTTTAAAGTTCCTCCGCTGCATACCAAGCGTTGAGCTGATGACACTGGAGTCAAATTGCACTACAACTAAGACAGACAAATGGACATATGTGAATAAACAAATAAATAAAATCGAGTATTGCCTGGAATTTATGTAATGCCAATCAAGATGATACTATAAAAGTTAGGTAAGTTGTATGATATTAGCTGCCGTAGAGAGGAATAAGGCAGTCAAAAGAAGTGTGGCCAGTGTAGACACATGATGGGACATTAAGCTGTGACTACAGTGTCACTGAGATGGTGACAGTTGAGCTAAGTTCAAAAGCAAGTGAGGTGAAGTTCCTAAAACCCCAGCATTTGAGGGCTGGGCGTACGGGCAGAAGCATGGGAGATAGAGGTCAACCTGGACTACAGGACACCCTGTCACATAAAACAAAACAGAAACAGGTGGAGGGGGAGGTAAGAGGCAAAAAGAGAACACTTCTGGAGAGATTTGATAGGAACATAATCTGGTATGTCTTCTAACCACTAAGTGAGGTTACCTGGGCTTCAGAAAGTGAATAGACAATGTGAATTTAGCATGATAGTTTCGTCAGACAAAGGCAAAACTCCTGAGCCTAAAAACCCAAGGAGGTATTGACGGGACTTTTTGGTCGCTACTTTTGACAGAGAGCAAGATGTGTTTGTTTCTTATAAAGATTTCCCAGACAAACACAAGCTCAAGCGTAGAGGAGAAAATGGAAAGGACTAAAGGGCAGCTCTTCCCCTCACCCTCAGGACAAAGACTGGATGAGGAGGGCTGCAGCTGAATGCTTCCCTCCATCTGTCTGACCTGGGGCTTTGACAGCAGGCTATGTCTTAGAATGTGGTCACTGCAAGTTGACAGATTTATCTATACAACATTCTCTCTCTACTGAAGAAAGAACTTAAGAAAGAAAATGTTAAACATAATCCCCCAAAGACGAATCTCTCTGTGGAAGAACCTAGTATGTTATCTCTATTCAGATTTTATATTGAATCTACACCTCCACCAACAGCACGATTTTGTTCTATTAATTAAAAAATAATAAATTAAGACCAATGAGATGGTCTGAAGTATGTGTACCACAGCAGGGCCGAGGGACGGGCAGCAAGATTCCTACTGATTCAGACTCACAGGGTGCACCATCAGCATGCCAAATGGAAAAAAATGCCTGAGAATATTGCTCCAAATATAGACCATCTGTAGGAAGATATGGGATGTTTTTGTTTAAAGAATTAAGTCACTACAGACTATTTAAGAATGGGTTGAAATAAAATGCAAGAGCTAGCCAAGCAAAGGCTAGAGATAATGAACCAGGCAGTATTTAAATGAATATAAAAAAAAAGAATTAAGTCATGAAAGGTTAATTTTGACAAAGATATGATTTTCTTCCTTATATTTTTAAGACAAATGCATGGCACCATCATTTTCCAGCCAATTAAAATATTAGAACCACTTGGATAAGTGAAAAGAAAAATGGTTGACAGTTGAGCCACTAACAGACATCTCTCTTCTCCTACCATCATTTCTGCTCTGTCTTCTCTTCCTCTCAGCGTCTCTGATGTTTATGCCAGTGGCTGTTGAGAATACTGATTTCTGTAGGCAGTGCTGGGACAGCTAATTGCCACCCAGGCCTAGTGAGGAGGATGTGGGATGCCTGGTTCCTGGGGTGCCCACAATTCATCTGGATCAAAGCAATAATCAAGGCAAGATTACCTGGAGCGCTGCGGGTTTAAAGTCTGAGAAGAGTAAAACCTAAAATTCCCTGAAGAAGAAATCGGGCTCTGCCGTGTGTGCGACTGGACAGACTGCAGAGCTCCGTTTGCAGACACCAGTCTATCCTCCACACGCTAATCTTCACAAAGTACCGCTTACTGGTCCACATTCCAGGCTCCCACTGAGAGCACTCTGCTCCATCCTGGGCCCGGCACTAGGAGAATCTAGTGACTATATTAAAAGCAAACTGCGGTGGATTCCGGAAAGAAAACCCAGGAAAGCGGGAATAAAGTCCCATTATGCCAAGGAACAGTTGGTACACAGGAGATGGGGATAACTTACGTTCCAAATTTAAAGGAGAAGCTATTGCTATTAAAACTATATTTTCTAAACAAAGTTTCCCTGCAAAGAGCAGCAAACTATTTGGTTAGAGGTGTGATTTAATTTTATCATTTAACATGTGTTTGGGCTTAAATTTGTTTTTTAGAGGGCCATAAGCAGAAATATTTGTGCATTTCCCCAGGCGGGATAAATTTTTAATGTGCCTGGGCTCTTCTGAAAGCTACCTGCTTGTTCCCTAACAGCGTGTCACTTCTGAGATTTCGAACCAAATAAAGCAGTATTTGCCGTTGTTGTTTTGTTTTGTTGTTTGTTTTTGTTTTTCCTCTCTGAAAGCTACCATTGTTCTATGGTGCCTGAATTTGGGCACATGGAAGAGGCCACTTCACAGCTGCCTGGTAGTTTTATTAATTAGTATCTCCCTGAAAAGCCTTTCTCCGTGACTTCTGGTTTTTTGCTGGATGCCTTGATAGAAGTTGAAAGCGGATAAAGCATGTTCTAGGGTGTACCTCAGTGGCATGGCATGTTCCTGGCATGCAAGAGATCCTGAGCTCCATGTCCAGCACCAAAAGAAGCCAGAAGTTGGACTGATCACCCTGATGACAGCCCCTGAGAATGGGCCACGGTATGGGTATGTAATTTTCACAGGAAAGTTACATAAATGAGAACAACCGAACGCCACACATGGAAACCACATTAGGAAAAACTATCTTCTTGTTCGTGCCTTTCCCCTTCATCTTTTTTGCTCTTTTTAGTATTTAGTTAGAAAACTCGGCTCCTGTTCTGCCTTGCTGTCTTTCCCTGGCCATTCCTTCCTCTGCTTCCCCAGACTTAATGTGATCTCCTGACATCTTAGTCCCAGTCCTCCATATTCAGCCATTGCCTTGCTGCCTTCAAATGTGATTTTTGAGAACATGTTCACCTCAGGATCCACCCATCATTGTAATTATCACCCTCCCTCCCTGCTCCCAGTGGTGAATCATTCCTTGCCCCTCCTACAGAACAGCGTTCTGCTTGTTTTCTTTCAACTTTTCCTGAGTTCTTGCTTTGAGGGAAGTTTTGTTGCTTTTTTAATCAAGCAAAAAATAAAATCAGTCTTATGAACAATCCGTAGCCCCTCTCATGTACATCCAGACAGAATGTTCCTTTGGTCCTAAGTATTTCTATACAAAAGTGCACAGGAAGCCCCAGTTTCTTACAAGGAGAATCAGCATCTATTGTAAGAGTTTAAGAGCTAAGAAGAGTTCTTGAAGCCCATCCAGTACCATCATTCTTCATGTTTATGGATGGAGGAAAACAGAAAGCAACAGATGTTGACCCTTTTCGTTCATCAGGCTTTGTCTTTTGTATTGCTTTTCCTATTATTATTAATATATAAATATATTATTTGTGTTATTATTACATTTACATTATGTATTTCTGAGATCTATCCTTATACATCACAAGAGTTAAATATTCAACTTACTGTCTACAATATTTTTCAAGTCTGTTCCCCCCGACCAGTGCTGATCCTAAGGAAAGAAAATAAGGAATTGCATGATTGGACATCAGACATCTTCCAAGCGCTTTATGCTCCACCTCATTTAACAGGCAAATTTTGACAGACTTGGGAAATTCAAGTGAGCCTCAATGACAAGTCATTACCTGCCAAAGTTCACAATCTATGAAAAGACAGAAATGGAATTTAGATCGAGGATTATTTCAACTCAGAATCTGTTTGGAGCTTTTGTTTTTTTGGTTTGATGTTTTCCCCTGTGTGTGCTCCTGTTGCCGATCAGGGCTGTCTGGGGAGCAAATGTCCACTTCAGATATGCTTTAGTGTTGAACATGGAACCCATTGGCATCATGTATGCTAACCACATAAATTCGATGTCTCAGTGAGATGACTGGCAATCCCTGAGTTTCCAAGCAAGGTGGCATTTTGCTCTCTTCAATTCTGAGCTTTTTGGCTCAGGTCCACATCAGTCTTGAAGTTATAGGTCACCA
The DNA here is from genome assembly GCA_028555095.1 of Dicrostonyx torquatus. Classification (NCBI taxonomy): domain Eukaryota; kingdom Metazoa; phylum Chordata; class Mammalia; order Rodentia; family Cricetidae; genus Dicrostonyx; species Dicrostonyx torquatus. The sequence continues at coordinate 1,379,587 of JAQHUG010000308.1, forward strand.
TGTCTAAGCAATGATGACTGACAGCCTCTTGGTGTGATTCTGGTGTGTTTTTAATGATTGCGGATTAGAGAGGATGTGAAAGAAAGTGGCAATGATTTACATAATTAACTTAAAGGTCTAGGCTTTAAAACTAACAGCCATCATTATTTTTAAAGGTACGTCCTATAATTCATCTCCATGAAAATGGCTTCCCCACTCTTCTGTAGTTTTAACCTTAGCGATTTTAGTTTCTTTTCATTTTCTTCATCCCCTTCCCCAAATCCTTCACCCAATAAGGTGTTGTGATCTAGCTGTCCTCACTCCCTTGTGACTGACAGTGGAACTTCCTTGTGGTCTGTAATTGACAAGGATGTTTGTGTTCTTTCTGGCCCATGGTTTTCCACAGAAGCAGCAGAGGTATAAAAGGCTTTAGCTAGGGCAAAATAAAGGTTGCTGTTCTTCCACCTGAAAAGAAGCCTCTGTGTCTCAATTCTGGCACACACACACACACACACACACACACACACACACACACACACACGCCAGTCTTGGCATCCAGGCCGCACTGGGTATGCCGCAAAAAGATATGATTCATCTTTCCTGATACAAAGGTATCTGCTCCTTTTCTGTATCAATAACATTAGATCCTATTCCTTCACCTGATTCTACTATGCATGTAAAGATTAATCAAAACAAAAATAAAAACAAAGCAAGTCCTTGCAAAATATGAAAACATTATTTAGATTACACACTTGAATGTTTTGGTAATTTACCATTATGGAGTAAATGTCTCATTTCTTTGGTATTTGATTAGGAAACTAACAAGGACTCTCCAAGTCATCCTCAGACTGTTCCATTTGTCTTGATGTGACTACTTAATCCTGTACCCAAACAGCAGCCTCTGTACAGACCCCTGGCTGGGGCAGGGGGTAAACTTTTGTGTGATGTACAACTATGCAAAGTTATAGCACCTGTGCTGCACCTCTGAGTCATAATATGGGTTTATTTTGGTGGGGTCTCTTTTGATCGTTCACATGACTCCCATAACAGAGACTCCAGGCAAAGTATGTATGAATTAAATTGAAGCGACATTTCATCACAGTCTTATAGTTCTCTGATGCTCAATTCTCTAAGGAAAAGAACTTGAGTTGGAGAAAAAAATGATTGGAAAAGAATGTAGAAATTGATAGCAGGAAGCAATGCCATCAACCATCTTCTATTTGCAATGGTTTGGGGGTAACCAAAAAGTGTAGCGGTAAGCCTAAGTTCTCAGAAGTCAGAGGGAAACTAAAGATCAAACAATTGTTTCTGAATGTCCGCTGTATGCCAACAATTGTTCTGTGTGACTTACTTTGTTTGACTGCAGCATAACCTTTGAGTATTTGTTATGCCCACTTTAATAATAGGAAGTGCATATTTCTTGCCACCCCCCCCCCCGCATCTTTCTGCAGGCTATGCATTCCAGACACAGTGGAACTGAAATTTGAAACTTTGTGTGTTTTAAAGTCCCATGCTTTCTCATTTGAGCAAGCTCCCTTGGTAAACATAAAGCACTCTACACTGGTACATAAAATAGATCCTCATGCAAGCCAATTATCTAAAAGAGAGTTACTAACGCTGCTCTCCACAGAGGGTTTAGACTGAGACATTCAGTAAATTGGTAAATTTATTAAAGGCTTCAATCCTGAGGTCTGTCTTGTCATCTCATATAAATAACACAGCCAGCTGCAAAGTCTGTAACAGCTTGAAAGTAACGAGTCTTCATTTTCATATGCCATGGTGACTGGAGGAGCTGAAGCTAGGCACAAGGTGTACACCTTTGTCTTTAGTCTCATAAGCCAAGGTAGACCACTCCCCCTGTGATTGTTGTAGACGGAAACACAGGCAGTGATTGAAAACTCACTTAGACCGTGATTACTTCTTTAGGGATAATACCCAGGCTAAGATGAGCTTATGTGGACATTTTATATAATCCAGCTTCTTACGTGTTCTCTGTGACACACCAACTTCAGAAGTTTAGGTCCATAAAAAGGTCTTCTTGTAAATACTTCACTGGGGGTAAGTTAGCCTTGGAACATGCTCTGGTTGTCATCTGATGTGTCCAGCCAAGGTCTAGAAAAAGTTCAGAGCCTTGAGAGAAGTCTCTCTAGAAACCATCAATTTGAGACTGGAAACAACAAAGAACATCTTCAATTATTGGATGTTTCACATGAGGAAACAGAGGCTAACAGGGACTAATTGGAGCTAGGCATACAGCTCAGTGGTACAGTGCAGGATTAGCACTCAGGATGCCCCAAGTTGGACCCAACACTCTCCTCATACACACACACACACACACACACACACACACACACACACAAACACACACAGAGTAAATTGACTTGGCTGAGATTGTTGATTCTATAGGAGGTAATTGGTCTTAAAAATTCCTAGATTCCTTCTACTGTTTGGAACTGCTCGATAAGACTGGAAATGGCACAGCCCCAACTCCAGAAAGCCAAGCAGGAGGAGGAGGAGGAGGCAAGAGCAAATTCAGCGAAGGTAGCTGATCTGATTAACATCTGATTGCACAGCAAGCCAAAATGATTTCCTTTAATGCTCCAAAGGCGCCAGTAGCTCACATCCAATCATTACTTTTAAATGTGCCTTTCATCTGTGCACTATCTTCTCTGTGCATCCCATCCTGTGCTTGTTTGGTTTAATACTCTGGACAGTTTTTCTGATCTCGAATTTGTATAATCACACTTTTCAATGATGTCCACGCCTGTGCAGTTCTTCATCTTGCAGAAACAAATTTCAGAAGAAGTGAGGCCGTATCACTAACTCAGCAGAAATCTTATCTACTGCTTCTTAAAATTGTCATATTAATCTAGTGTGAAGAATAAACAAATTTGTTAAATAAAGAAATTAATATCAAATAACTCAGCTAATAGTTTTCAAAATAGGCCTGCATGTTGGAGACAGCCAACTATGCCATATGTTCTCCTCCCCCAGGGTCCAGAAGCTTCCCTTCTACTTCTCTCTCTAAAGAAATGATGTAAATTAAATGAGTTGGGTGTATGCATTTTTTTTCAAATGCAGTTTCAAGAGTGCCACTCCTACATACATGCTTACCCCTCATTCTCCCTTCCATCTGTTTCCACATCTCCAAAACTCCATTCCCTTCGCATCCCCTATACCTCAGCACACTTACACTCATTCCCAGGTTCTGTCTGATCTCAAAGGCCAGCCTTCTTAAATCACCAAATCCCACCCAAATAGTACAAAGCATAGGAAATATTATTTCCTGTGACCTTTCTCAAAGTTGCAGACTGTCAAAATCTCACCCTCCTTCTAGCCTAAGTAGCACTCATCATTTCTGTCCCTTCACTGACATTTAGGAACTACTGGATTTAGTAGATACAGGGAAAATAGCTCCCAGGGTGTATTCTGGCCTTTGACATCATTGATTGTATCTTGGACAGCACTGTTAATGCAGTTATTCCCTGTAAGGAAAATGCTGGCAAGAAATATCAATGTAATAAAAGAAGGCCGCGGATGAAATAAGAAATACTTTTGGTAAACAGTAAAGTATCCTTTCAGGAGGTAGAAGGTGTCTCCAGGCCAGGAATGGAACTATCATGCTAGACTCTTCCAATAGCATCATCTCCTTCCAGTGAACCAGAAGAGAGGTCACTTACTTCACAATCTCAGAACTCTGGCCCTCGTGCTAACTATATTGCTTGCTCCTTCACTGCCTATCATTTATCTAGTTATTTATCTTTTAGATCTGAGTTCTCAAAGCTCTGTTTGATATTGTCCTCTGTGATTCCAACGCTAGACACAGCAAACTGTATTTCTAACCTAGCAGATAAAATCCTGTGGGTTTTTCCAGTAATAATAGTAGAGAGAGAAGAAAGGGCTAACTTCCCCTCTTGCTATAGTTATTCTCAATGGCCCATGTTGGACATGCCCATCCATCTCCTTCTATCACCTCTTTCTGAACCAGCCTCATATGGCCCTCACATGACCATAGGAATTGGGAGAAGCTGGGTCTTCAGAGGGCTCAGCAACAAGCCCCTGGGCCATTTCCAGTCATTTGAGTGGCATCCTCTTTCCCAGTGCTATAATGTCACATCCACAAGATTCTCCTTTGCACCCCAAGTCCTTTGTTCTCTTGGGGTGAGGACAGTGGCATTTCCTACAGTTACTAACTCTAGGCTAACCTTGGTATTTATGTGTGTTTTCACTAAACCTATTCACAAATTATTCATGCTAGAATAAACATCTTGCTTGAAATAGCCATGAAGAATTATTCTTCTTGTGGGAAAATGGGTATATTATGTAAATATTCATCAAAGGGAAGCTGGCTTGACTTATTAAAAGGATAGGTTAAAGCATGAAAGAATAGCACTGGAAATAGATTTCATTCATAATGATGATATTGCATGAAAAATACAATCGTTAGTGTACCTAATACTGTGTGCTTGAGCTCATAAAACAAAATAGAACTGAAGAAAGTTCTAGATAAGCCCATGATTATAGGGATTTTTTTTGTTAACATATTTGAGAAAGAAATAGAGTGAAGAGATGAAAGAGAAGCCAAGATTTGCATGGACTGGTCCCTCTTGTTGAAGGAGGTGGTGGTCGGAGACAAAGCTGAGCAAAGAAGTTGGGAACCCCTTTAGCATCTGGGCTGAAAGAAACACACATCTATAACACAGCCAGTGAAAGATCTGATTTCACTGATTTCACAGAGAGTTGATTGCATTTTGTATATATGTTGAGGATTGAGACAAAACTTTTTTTTTTAATTGCTAAAAGAAAAGTTTACATTTACTCTCCTTGTCCCAGGCCCTCCCGCTCCCCCAATACTCCACCCCCCTCCCCCTACTTTTTTAAGAGGGGGCAGGATACCTTGCCCTGTGGGAAGCCCAAGGCCCTCGCCCATCCATCCCGGTCTAAGAAGGTGTGCATCCATATAGAATAGGTTCCCAAAAAGCCAATACATGCAGAAGAGATTGGTCCCAGTGCCATTATCATTGGCTGCTCAGTCAGTCCCCAATGGCAGCCACATTCAGAGAGTTCGGTTTGGTCATATGCTCATTCAGTCCTGGTCCAGCTTGATTTGATGGGCTACCAATAGATCAGGCACACTGAGACAAGACTTCTTGACTTAGGTAAGGGATACAAGAGAACAATGGATTCAAAAGTCATATACCTAAGTCAAAGGCAGTGCCCCCCTGCTGAATAGAAAGTATAACCTCAGATAAAACCCCACCTGCAGTCTGGAAATTTGCCATTTAATGTATCAGGCTATCAGAAACCAATGGAAAAAACTAAGAAGAAAGTTATCTTTACATTATAACAATATCTTACCAAAAACCCAGGCTACACATTTGCTGTAGGAAATCCTAGAGCAAGTAGTCACTTGGGCATGGCCTCTTATACTATTTATGCGGATGTAGAGCATGTGTCTGGCCTCTTTTCCTGCTGTGGGATTTGGTTGCTGTTCTCTGTTCCAGCAGAGGATTCTGATTCTACACCTAAATAAATAAACCTCTATTATTCTCAATTCTGAGCTAGTGTGGGATTTCATTTAAGTGTCCTTCTTGACACATTAACTTTTGAATTCCCCATATCTTACACTAATATTGCCAGGCCAAAGACAGTTTCCTAATGATTTCTGTTAAAAAAAAAATATTTAACAAAACATTCTTTGCTTCTTTCTAGTTATGTAAGCACATGAATTAAGAAGGCTAGTTACTAATAATATTGTCAGAAATTGTTCCACTTCAGATGAGCCAAGCATCCCCTTGTCAAGCAGAGTTGGTGAGTTGAGTCTCTTTGGCTGACGGACGCTGCTGATTTTGCTATCACAGAACAGAACTTCAATGATGCACGCTGTTTTGACGTTTTATCACTGTGATCTTGTTTTCACGGCTGCTGCCTCAAAAATTTCCCATCTGGCCATTAAACCCACAGTATCTCATTAAGGGTAAGGATGCCGGCTCCATGCCATCTTGACAGGCAGTTTCGCTAAAGTTCAGAGAAGCAATATGTAGACAATTCCTCAGATGTGAACGATGATAACTTCAAAATCAAACAGAAACCTACCTGAGTCAACACAACAGGAAGGGCCTCCTCACAGCCAAGAGTCAGAGATTTGGAAGAATACTTAACAGCAACCTCCTTTTCAACCTTCAAAACAAAATGACTTCCAAAGCTGGTCTGTAAATTTGTTCATCTAATTAATAACTCTAATGAGGTATGTGGAAGGGGAAAGAATGAATTTATCCAAAAAGTAAACAGAAATCTCTTTTCTAAAGAGCAAAGAATTCTTTATAATTACTTTAGGTTACTTAATACAGATGACTTTAGTAACAGTTAACGAACTAGTTTATTCTAATTCTCTGTGTTTTTGCTATTTACCAAGCCAGATAACATTTAAACATTTGGCTGCAGCCTGTTTCAAATGTCTGTGAAATCCAGCATTTCCTTCAATACTTGTGCTTAACTTCCTGCCACAGAGCTTCATGGGAGGGGCAGAAACGTCAGCAAGGCTCTAATGATAGCAGCCCATCTCATGGGGAGAAAGGCAGTGGGAATGCTAAGCCCAGTATTTTTCCTAGCACCGTTCTCAGGCCTTTTCCCCAGCATATCACTGATGAGAGTCTTCAGCAAGGGTCCCTCTGCTGGTTTACAAGTCGGCACTCAGCATCATCCATCCTCTCCCTGTTTTATATAGATCTATACATCCCTACTTTTTCTCTTTTTAGCACACAAGACATGTAATAGTGGTTAACTAGAATGTAAAGATCTTTAGTTTTATACATGGATTATTTCAACAATATGCACTATTTCTTATTTTTGTAAAAAAAAATGGATGTTGTGTAAAGACTTTTAAATCTCTAGAGTGACTTAAGGAAGGGCATAGGCTTCAAACAAGCAACTCCACATAGGCTACAAGAGTGGGAATGCAGATCAATTAATGCTTATGCTGATGAGCCTGTCATGGTCCAGTGGCAGCCCGGACCATAAATTATTTCTCTGGACTGGTGTGGAGACATGAGAATAAAGACACAACTCACATGGCTTTATCAGGAGGGAGATTCTCAGTGATCCCTCGTGAAATCCTGAGTTCACATCCTGAAAAGTCCTCTCATTTTTTTTTCTCCAAACAGCCTTTATACCAAAACATAAACTGAGGGGGAAATTCATCAGCATTTTGTTTCCTAGGTAACCAGGTGAATGTCTCTGGTCACGTCTACACCTTTGACCACAGCTTTCTATGCCCATTTTGTCATGTCCCCCTGTTTTCCTGCTCTGTATGCTAGCTCTGTTACGTGGGCTGAATAAGCACCTCTATTCAGGCATCCTCCAAATTACAAAGGAGGAGCAGAGCAACATCCTGACCCTTTGTCAGGGTAGCTACAGCCTCTCTGGAGGGTTACCTCAGGTGAAAACTATGGCTGGAGATCCTGGCTGCCGTACCATTAGAAATATGGGCCTACAGGAGCCTTTAGAGAAGAATGGAAAGGGGAGGTGAGATCAGGAGCGAGCCTAGTCCTATTTCGAGGCATCCCTCTGCAAACCAAGACTTCCCGGATTCTTGTAGAGCGGATCTTGGGCTCCTTCATGTTCTTTGTTTTCTAAACTTACCCTTTAAGATTTATATATATATAGTAAACTGGTTGGCCATTTTTGATGTTTATACCAAAGTGTTTGTATTATAAAATAACTGATAGAAAAATAGTATAGATTCCAGAATCCTTGTCAATTTTAGTATTTAAGAAAAAAGCAGCATTTTTCAAAATTTTCAAACAATAGTGTACAAAAAATAACTTAAACTCATCATTAAAATAAATAAATGAAACCTCATTACTACCTCTGAGTTGACTCAGTCCAGTTGCTCCTTGAAGCAGTACATGGTCAGATTTGTCATTGTGTTTTGGCAATTGCAGCAGAGAGCTTTAGGTCAGCCACGGGACTGTTTGCCTTACATTTTTCAGAGAGGTGAAACCTCTTCACCGAATCCTCTATTTAATCATCCCCAAATCCCAAGTTCTATCTTCAGATCCCTGTTCCGATTTAAAATAAAATTCATCTCTTCGTGTTCAGCGTGAGTTTGCCTCGGGCTCGACTTAGAGATTTATGAAGAGCATTTACTGTTTGCTTGCTGACACTTCAGAGTGTCAATCTCCAGAGGCAGTATCCACAAGACTGCAGTGTGTTGAGAGGCAGGGAGGATATGGATTGGAGAATAAGTCCACATAGCGACGCAGCACCCGCACCCTGGGAACCAAAGCAAACATCAGGAGAGTGAAGAAATCTCTTGGATTCAAGTTGCACATTTCACATAAGAACACAAGGGTATCTGAAGTGTGCACCGTGCTCCCATGTGCCTACCGCATCATGTGTGTGCATTTTAGATGTGAAATGGGAAGAACAATGATGGAGATGATGAGCCTCTTTTATGTTTTGGGGATTTTGCTTTGACTTTAGAGAGTGATTTCTAATTAATATCCAATGTATTTTTCCTAATAATAATTTCCTTAACTTCTCATTGGAATGATGGCAGCATTCCTCAGCCAGAGAAAGCCCTGAACTTTTAATTGCATTAGAAGAATTATAGAAGCAGATGTCAGGGGGT
>JAQHUG010000308.1:1409637-1430213 GCA_028555095.1 Dicrostonyx torquatus
CAGTGGTGGCACATGCCTTTAATCCCAACACCTGGGAGGCAAAGGCAGACTGACCTCTGTTGACTTCAAGGTGTGGTAGCACACACCTTTAATCCCAGCACTCGGGAGGCAGAGGCAGGTGGATCCTTGTGAGTTCGAGACCAGCCTGGTCTACAAGATCTAGTTCCAGTGCAGGCTCCAAAGCCGTAGAGAAACCCTGTCTTGAAAAACAAAAACAACAAAGGCAGAATTAAGTGACGTCCTATTTATAACATCATCACATAATGAGAGTAGAGTACAGGTTTAAGTTTGGGAGACATGCTGACATACATTACTATGTCACAGTATTCTATTGAAACATGAAATTACATCGACTACATTATAATAAGACTGAATATTCAGGTTATATTATGCCTGTTGCTAGAATCACTTTGTTGCTAACTGTGCCTCTGAAAATACACTTTTTAAACTCTAAATGTATTTCATTGTTACAGTTCTATGTTATGACTATCAAATCCTTGTGCAGGATAATTGAAAGCAGAAAGTTTTCAACTGTTTTATATAAACCATTCTTATTCTCAAACACATAAAGGTGACATATTAATAATTATTGGGAGGTCTTATGCTTAGAATGGATAGTTATGTTTTTACACCCACGATTATCTAAATACATTATTGAAAATAACTATTTACAGCGAACATTTCCTCTCCTCTCAACTCCTTGCCCCCTTGCCGAATAAAATAAATCTAATTGTATAATCTAGCAACATTGTAATAAATAACACCAAATGAATTTGTAAATAGCAGCACAGAACAGCTATTACTCCAGAACAACTGTTAATCCTTTGATTAGTACCTCTGGTCTAGGGACACTTGTTCAACATTTATGATCTTCATTTATTCAGCAGTGCATTTCTTCAGTCAATAATATTTACCCGGCTTCAGTTTACTATCTCTAGAAAAGATGGGAATAAACAATTACTGGGTTTGAGACGATCACTCATAAGGCAGAGAGTGTCATCACTTGTAAAGCAGAGAAACACAAATGGAGTCATTGCTCTGGCCCCATTACATGATGTCCCCAGGGTTAAACCTATGTGTCTGAGCGATGCTCACAAAGATATGGAGGAAAGTTCTGAAGTTACAGCAACTCTTGGAGAAAGGGGACATGTCTTTTTTAGTTAGCTTGTTGTTCTGGTGTTTGTGTTTTGAGACAGGGTCTCACTGAGCAACGCTGCTGGCCTGGAGTTCACTGTGTAGATCAAACTGGCTTCCACCTTGGACATCTGCCTGCCGAGTGCTGAGTCTGAAGGCATGAGCCCCCACCACCCCGGTCAAGGGGCATATCTTACATGAAGAATTGGAATGAAGGACTCTAGACAGAAGAAAGCGAGGGTGTGAATGTGTGCTATTGTCAAGCTTACATCAATGAACCCAAATGAGAGGTTGCCCCTATCTGCATTTTTCTTGAGTGTGCCGTGTCGGTCTACTTGACCCATAGTTAGTCCAGGTAACTTCAGTATCACAGACTTAGCTGTACAGTTCTAGAAGCAAAAAGTCCCAGATCAAAGTATTTATTGATTCAGTATGTATTGGAGACTCCCTCTGGCTTATAAACATATGCATTCTCATCTTCTTCTCACACAGCAGAAGGAAAGAGACCTTTCCTCCCCAGTTTTTGTTTGTGTCCTTCCTGCTTTTATTCCCTCCTTCCCTTTTTCAGCTTCTGTACCAATTTTACCAAAATACAGCTATATTGATCCCTAAAGGCCCTACCTCCAATTATCATCAAACTGGAGGTTAAAGTGTCATGTAAATTTGGGACACAGTTTCATGTGATATCAAGAAGAGGGGTTATTGAGACTGGTAAATGGTTACTGAAGCAGTTAGATGGTGCATTTGGTATATTTGAGGATTTAACAGTCCAGAATAACTTGCAAAAAAACCCTAAAAATCTCATTCATTCTGAAGATCCCAATTGAAGAGAAAAGAATGGTAGAATTTTGGAAAATCTTGCAAGTATAATAAAATAGAAATGAATATGGAAGTGCTGGACATAAGAAAATGCAGACATTAGTAGAGAAGATATACAAGGAATGACAGCCACATGGGCACACTATCACTATGTCTCCAGGAGTAGAACTCAGCTCACTCTAGAGAGTGTCATCCCTAGATCTCTGTAGAGGACACCTCTGCTAACATTCTAGAAAATGATTAGGCAAAATTCCCATGGGGCATAGGGCTAAGTGTTTTCCATTTACAACATCCCGCCACCATTAACGTGTCAAGGATAAATATTTGTGACAGTAGGTTAAACACTTAAAAGGGAATAATTAGAATAATAAACAGTATCCAACACCTAAAGTTGGAATAAGAAAGATAAAAAAAACTCACACAGAAAACAAAGCATCAAAGAAAATATTTTTTTTCAACATTTCAGAAACCACAGAAGATTAAGTACATTTAGAGAAGGTGAGAAGTCACTGGAAATGGAGGAAATGTCAGACTAATGGGCCATGACAGCCCAAAACACCACCTCTGTGTTTGTTCTAATTCAGCATCCAGGACAGTCACAGAAAAATAAACAAACAAAATAAATAACAGGGGCTGATTCGGAGGATACCAACCCCTCTGGAAATCAGCAGGGCAGAACTAGAATAATGGCTAACAGTTGGGTGCTTAATAAGTGAGGGTATTTTTGTACCAACAATATATATAATCAACATACATGTACCAGCAATATATTTATCAGCTATAACTTTTAATGGTATACCATTCTCTTTTGCTGAAGATTCAAGCAACGAGAAGTTAGGTAACTAGCTGGAGAAAGTGTGCCATAAATTCTTGCAAAATTGAGTATGAAAGAAACGCAGCTCAGGGTTTTTCAGACTGTCCATGCATCACTGCAGTGAAGTAAGAAATCAGCACAAGGCATTATTCCAGTCTGCAAGTGGAGCAAGCTGCTGAGTGTATGCCTTCAACAGCAAGCACCCATCAGGACCATGTGTATTCAATGGTAAGTACAAACCAGTTTACTTTAGTAGTTACCATAATTACCATCCTCACAAGGTTTGTACTGAGGATCATTTATAACTACCCATGTAAAGTCTAGCAATATACAAATACATTATACTTACATACCTATCTTAGAAAAGGTTACTATTAATAGCAGCTTGGTAGATGAACTTGAGTTGATTTCAAACACAAGATCATCAAGTAAACTTTCTATCCAAACCATAGAAAGAATCAAAGGACCAGAAAAGACAAGAGCATCTCTGGATTCATGACTAATCAGTTTGAATAGGATATTGTCAATAAGTAAAATTGCAGAGGAACCTTCCCTGGATGCTGCTAACCATAGACTACTCTATGGTGTTGAGTGATGTCGTGAAGCTCTTGACTGCCTGACAGAGATTTGCAATGTGCTTCCACAAGGAAAAATTTAAAAAAAAATTTATGAAAAGATAATAACTTTTGTTTATGAGGAATCTTTGTGGAGTTGTTAAACATGTATAGCAATTAGAGTTAATACAAAATATTAAACTTTGAAAGTACTAGACATTATTATATGCCTGTCTTACAGATTTTAACAGAATGGTGAGCATTCTTCAAATCAGTGGGGTTTTGTTGGTTTCCTTATTGGAACAGATAGACATGGAGAAACATTTTACATCCAGTAGGAAACATCCCATGAGTCATGGTCTTTGTCTTGCTAAATCCTTCCTTTGGAGTCACAGTGACTTAGGTGAACAATTGTTAAAGTAGCAACCAAGCTACTCTGCATTTTCCTGGTTCTTTTTCCCTGAGGTCTGTTCATTGTTCATGACATGACTCATCTTCTCCAAGGATGGATCTGGAATTGGACAGAACTGTCCACACAGGAAGAGTAAGCTTGCCTTATTTAAGGATTAAACATTAATAAGTCCCATTTGGTCTTTATAGTAAACCATATCCTTCAGTAGCTTCATCAGTGTTGATGTATGGATCTCTATTTACCTAATCCATATTTCTGTCTCTTAAATAGCTACATACTTGAGAGGGTGCTATTTATTGGATCTCTAAAAGGTCCATATTAAAATTAAGGGCATCAGAATTTGCAGCAAAAGTAATTCTCCAAGAGCAAGCTTTAGCAAACCCAAGGGGACAGTGGACACATTTACAAGGAAGTAATTAATAGGTGCCCATATGGCAGCAAAAACACTTGGCAGAAGCCTTGTGTTTGAACACACCATAGAGTAAATCCACTGTAAACAGTGTTAATTTAGTTTTTTCTCAACTTCACTGGAATTTAGTTTTCTGTAAGCATTTGCGTCGATACACTCCTTCACAAAGAGCCAACTAAAATTACTTATATGAAGAAAGGTAAAGGTTTTCAGCCAGTTTGGTGTCCTTCCTCTGTTCTACAACTTAATAGCTCCTTCTTCTTTTAGAGAAGCATTTGTTATACAAAACAGTGGGTAATTATTAGGACAATTTCATGCTTCGACATTATACACTTTGCTCATGTGACCCTCAATTTCCCGGCTTCTTCTTCCCCATCACACTTGTGCCCCTCTCCTTTCCAAATATCTTCTCTTCTATTTTCATCTTATAGATTTATATTTTTAAAATATAGATTCCATGGCTGAGGCAAAAATATATGGTGTTTGTTTAGGGCATTTTGAAAATAATATATCCAACATAGTCTATTCTCACTTGCCCATCATCTCTCAGATCCTGAAAGTGTCTGCAGCTACAATTCTGGGTGCACTGTATCTATATAGCATTGTCTCAAAGAAGCAGATGACCTGGCTTACCAAGCTTTGTGAATAATAATTATGAGTCAATAGCTCACTCAGGACCTTGGTGTGTGCAGCTTGGAGCTTTTTCTTGGCACAGAGTTTGAATACTAACTTCTATGTACTAGGCTAACGGTTTTAGTATATTTCTTTCTTCCAAATAATTTAACCCACGTATTTATCAAGAAAAATACCTTTAAGGAGAAGGAGGTCTCCCATCTAAATCCATAGAGTATTATGGGTACTCTGCTCTTTCCTTTCCCTCTTCAATTATGTGAGACACTTGTCCCTTAGCAAGCCACCCTTGACCTAGCTGTCAGTCCTCTTACATTTTACTACCTCATTTTCCTCTCAAGATTCAACATTGATCCCAACTTAGCTGTCTATAGCCATGGCTAGTGACTGTTATTTTCTGATCATAATTTTTCAACTTATTTATTCATTGGCCTCCAGTGCCATTACAGCACTTTATACAAGAAAGATGATGATTAACTCCCCATTAATTATTGGACTTGGTCCTAATCCATCAAAACATGTAACCTAATGTCACTCAGCTAATTTAATTTTAGCGGTGACAATCTCATTATTTTATGATTCTATGAAATTCCATTTTCTTGGTTTGACTACAAATTACATTTGAGTCTACTCTCCTCCCCCTATGTCCATTTCTTTCTTTTTTTTTAGCAGATAAATGTTTTTTAATTGGTAGCATTTTAAATAATTTTAAAAGTTAAGAATAAATTAAAAAAGCAAAAAAAAAGAGTAAATACTTCTTACAGTTTGTTTGAAATTTAGGCTCCACATTATTTTTCTGTCCCAGCTTGATTATGAGAAAAAGGCTTTCCCATAATGCATTCATGTATGTTAATTATATCTTCATTGATGACAAAATGTTGAGGAAGGGTAAACATAAAACTAAGGCAAGAGCAGGCTGTTTCTCTATTCCCATGACCAAAGGTGACTGAGCTTGATGCAGACTCCCTCTGGTGTCAAATACATTTGTTAAAAGGTTTTGCTTGTTTTTTGCTAATCTGCATCATGGCCCCAGCTATGCCACTCTATCCTTAGCGCTTCTACCATCCCTTGTTGTCTGTACATGCATATGTGTGTGCCTGTGCATGCACACGCACCCTGTGCCCACAGACCTGCCATTTAGCACATACCAGCCCCATCTTTTTTTTTTATTTATTACAGGAAAATTTTATATTTACTCCCCTTGTTCCCGGCCCTCCCACTCCCTCCCCACCCCACCGCCCTCCCCCTGCTTCCTTAAGATGGGGCAGGATACCCTGCCCTATGGGAAGCCCAAGGCCCTCCCCCCTCCATCTCGGTCTAAGAAGATGTGCATCCATATTGAATAAGTTCACAAATAGCCAATACATGCAGAAGAGATAGGTCCCAGTGCCATTATCATTGGCTTCTCAATCAGTCCCCATTGGCAGTCACATTCAGAGAGTCCGTTAAGGTCATATGCTCATAAATATAATCCTCATTATTATTTTATTGTGCCTTACTTAACTATTCCACTCAGTTGACATGGGGACAGCATATAAAATTTTCCCATAAACAGAATTTACCCTTAAGGGTACATCATTGATCTCTTTGCTTCCTGACTGTGGCTGACTCGGTCCTGCCACCACAGCTGGAAGGTGTGGCATCTAGGGTGCTCCAGCTTCTGCCTTTTGTGTATAAATACAACCTGCCCAACCCATACAATGTTACTTGTATATGTATAATTTCAGGACTGACCACTGGTATTGGATATTCAATTGTGACAGGGGGGGGAGTCTTTTTTTTGGTAAAAACTATTTTTTTAACTCTCACTACACCGTAGTTCTTTATTTAGGGATGAGGCCCTGTGAGCTGTTTTTCTTTCAATGTTACCATATCTATTGATGTCTTCGCCATTCAGGTCTTGTTAGCAGCCATGTTAATGAGACATCACAGGTATAGTTTCTCTGAAATTTCTAGAAGATTCAAACTTCTTGTTCCTCTGGCTCTTATATTCTTCCTGCTTCCTCTTCCACTAGATCTGCAGACTTTAGATGTAAGAGTTGTGTTATTGATGTATCACTTGGGATTGGGTAATCTCTTGTTCCTCGATATTTTGATATGTTGTAATTTTCCATAGTGATCTCTGTATTGAAGAGAAATGTTTTTGGTTTTTTTTATATTTTTTTTGATGAGAGGTAAAGACTGCACTTACTGTGGATATAAAAATAAATACTTAGACTGTAAATTCTGGTTTAGTAAAATGGTGGTTGTGGGCTGTCTTCCAAGATCTAAAACTTCTCTTGCTTCAGGAGCAAGTGAAGCAAGTTGGCAAAGTTTCCAGGAGCAGGCATGATTTCACTTTTGTTGTGTGCCTTAAGTTTTAAAATTCATATAAATTTACAAAGATCCCAGATAAAAGAAGCAACTCTGAGCAAAAAGAGCAATGCTTCAGGGGGCTATCAATCCAAATCTTAAGATATACTACAGAGCAACAGTAATTTAAGCAGTATAATACAGATACAAAGACAGACATGTAGACCAATAGAACAAAAATCAGAAACCCACATATGTGTATACATAACTTCAACTATTTAATAATTAACAAAAATTCCAAAAGCATAAGCTGAAGAAAAATAAAACATCTGTAACAAATGATACTTTGAAAACTGGATGTCCATATCAAATTAGTTCTGTAACTATTACCTAGAAAAAAAGCAAATAAGTCAAAATAGAGCAAGATCTAAACCCAAAATCTAAACCATTAAACCTGCTGGATGAAAGCACAAACGGTACCCTATAATGTATAGGTGCAGGAGAAGACTAGTACTCTATTTGTCCAAGAAAATAAAGCAAACAGTTGATAAGTGGGACTTCATAAAACTGAAACACTTCTGCACAGCTTAAAAAATTAAAATAAAAATCAACCAAATGAAGAGGAAGAGTACTTGCCAGTTAGGCATCTAACAAAGAATTAATATCTAGAATATACACAGAATTCAAAAAACAAACATTCAGAAAAAAAAGTCTATTCCAAAGTGTTCTCAAAAGAAGGAAAAAAATGGCAAAAAAAAAATAAAGGTCAGCATCCAAAGTAACTAGAGAAATCAACTCAAAACAACTTTGAGATTTATACTTAACCGAGTCAGAAGAGCAAGTGTTAACAAAACAGCAAACATCAAATATTAAAATGTGTATGGCATATGGTAAAGTTTGGCATATGTCCAAACTTTACAGCCTACTCCACAGATACTTACTCAACTATATTCATGGTATCCATGAAAAGAACAACCTAGGTGTCCTTGAATTAAATGCTGATTAATGAAAATTTGGTACATAGGCACCTTGGAATACTATTTAGCTGTAAAGAAAAATGAAATCATTAACTTTTCAGATAAATGGATGGAACTAAAAAAAAAATCATATTGAGTAAGGTAACCTAGACTCCAAAAGACAAACACCACAAGTTCTCCCACATCTGCTTCTAGCTCAGTCTTGAGAGGTGAGTCTGAGGAACTGTAGAAGCCAGGAAAGTAAAAAGGGACTATTTCTGGGTTAAGAAGTTTGAAGAGCAATAGAGAAGGAACTAGTGGGGTATATGAGATCTGATTGTGGAAAAGGGAAATGGAGGACTTCTAATTATGGAGGGGAAAAACATAAATAAAGAGGAAAGATAGCAAAATAATAAGGATTTCTGAAAAATCACTGGGAATCATTCTACTAACTATGGATTACCAATTACCAAAATAGTCTGTAATACATGTAAATATATAGTTGAAATGAAGTTGCCACATCCGTAGCTGTGCTAACAATGCTACCTCTAAGACCCAAATACCACCTAAAAAATCAACACCAGGCAGGAGAAGCCTTGTTTTGAATTGTTGGTCAACATTGTACAAGAGACTCCTAAAACATTATACACTATTGGTATTGCCCTCATTTGCCACCAGTGGTAGAAGAAAAGTCCCTATTGCTGAAGACATCATATACTCCAGAAATAGGGTCCAGAGGTCCCTGAGCTGGACCTGATCAAAAAGACTCCCCCATGAGACTCATTTCCATGGGGCCAGGAGGAGTCATACAAGTTTCCAATAGAGGGGAGCAACCAACAGTCTTACCCACTCTAATACCTATGAACCACAACAACCAGCATGGCACAGTATCTCTCAGAGTACAATACCGGGACACACGCCTTTGAAATAACCAAAGCTCTCCAAATGAACTCAAAGCTGTCTGAACAAGAGGGAAAACAGGCTAAACCTAGCCAAACACCTGGGGAGACTGAAGTCATAGATTTTGGATAAAAACCTACAACCTCCACACTACTAAACCAGCATAATCCACAGACATATTCTCAATATTTGTCCTTGGAGCACAGGCTGTGACTACACAGAGTGGACCAAGAGGTGAGTGATTAGTCAGTTGGGCACCCCACTCACTAGGGACTAGGTACCAGGGGCAAAACCCCGGGACACTCTTCCTCCTGCCTCAGCTTCACTAGCCAGCCACCAGGCAAGCCTCCTGCAGGTAGACTGCTCCAACATCCCTCTCATCAATCAGACCCTGTAAGCTTAAACCCACCCATCCCCCAACCTCAAGGGAACTCTGAAGCACAGGCTGTGACTGCACAGCACAGAACAAGAGACTGTGCATAGAATGCGCCAAGAGAGAAACTCTAAGGCACAGACTGTGACTACACAGAGCAAACCAAGAGAGCAGGCCAAGAGAGACCTCAGCAGCTCCCTGAGACACAGACAGCCACTGAACAGAGCAGACCAAGAGCCGCTCCCTAAGACACAGGCAACAGCTGCAAGGATTGGGCCAAGAGGCAGAGACACTGCTGGCACCAACACAAGAATTCATTCAACAGCCTAAAAAACAACATGATAACAGCAGAACTCAGTGGTCATACAACAGGAAGACCTGATCATTCCAACCCAGAGGAAGCAGGAGAAAATCATCTTGAATATAACCTTACGAAGATGATAGAGACCCTTAAAGAGGAAATGAAGAACTCCCTTAAAGAAATAGAGGAAAAGACAAAGAAAACAATTAGAAGAAATTAACCAGTCACTTTAATAAAAAAGAAAACAAAGAAAAAATATTTGTCCTTATATACACAGATAAGTGTAGTTCTCACCCTTTACCAAGGAAATTTCTTTTTCTAACAATTGACAACTATTACAGAAAACCACAACCAATCAAAATGCAGAATTGTGGAGCCCAGTGCCAATGGATATCTGTACAAAACAACTCCCATCCCTAAGACTCAGGGTCCATAGTAAAAGAAGGGACAGAAAGGTTTTTACACCCCAACCTGGAGGTACTCTCTACATGAGAACCCATCTGCCAAACCAGCCTGGGACTCGGATGACTTTCACTCTCCTTCCTGTTCTCCATTTTAATTTCCCCAGTCTCTTCCCCATCCCAGTAGCAGACAGTCTGCAGGGGCCTGTCCTCCCTCTCTGATTCCACTCCTAGGAACTCCTCAACTCATTATGCTAGATCCAGCTTTCCACCCTTCTGTGGTCCCTTTCAGCGCCTCTTCTAGCTCATCCCATTCTTTTATGTCAGTCCCCAAAACCTAGAAACATTTTACCACAGACTCCCAGTGGCTACACCTGTCAGAAATTCAGAAGCACTTCTTACCAGGCAACCCACAGTCATCACACCTTCCTAAGATCCAGAGAGGTCAACAGAAACCAAGGAAGGAAACAAAGATAAGATAACAACACTTAGAATTACATCATCCCAAACCCAGATACTTAGACACCAGTGTAAAAGCACAATAGATGGTAACTAGGAACAATATATGTCTAACATAACTCAGTAGCCCTACCATAGCAAGCAGGTCCTGAGGAGTACAACATAGTTAACACACAAGACAAGAACTTCAAAATAGCTATTGTGACTATAACTAATGACCTTAAAGCGAATATGAATGAATCCATTAATGACAACACAAACAGCGGTGTAATGAAATGAAAAAAATAGCTAAAGACATGAAAGTAGAAATAGGAACACTAAAGAAAACAAAAACAAAATGAAGTCTGGAAATGATAGAATGTCATACAAAAACTAAAGAGGTAGGGGTCATCAACAGGGTACAAGATATGAAAGAAAGAATGTAGGCACGAAAGACAGAAGAAATAGATACCTCAGTTAAAAAAATGTTAAATATAAAAATAAACCCAGCCACAAATCATTCAGAAAATCTGGGAAACTGCAAAAATACTAAATCTATAAATAATAGTTATAGAGAAAGGAAAAGAAATTCAGATCAAAGGCACAAAATAATTCAACAGAATCACAAAAGAAAATTTTCCTAATCTACAGAAGAAGATACCTACAAAGGTACAAGAAGCAGACAGAACACCAAATAATCCAGACCAGAAAAGATATTCCCCATGACACATAATAATCAAGACACCAAATGTTCAGATCAAAGAGAGAATATTCAAAGCTGCAAGGAGAAAAGATGATTAAAATATAAAGGAAGATACATTAGAATAACATCCCGATGTGGGATTCCCCTCTGTATGCTGTGAATGTTTTATTAACATCAGTTAATAAAGAAGCTGCTTTGGCTGACAACAGGGCAGAATATAGCAAAGCGTGATATCCAGAGATGGAGGAGAAAGAAGGCAGAGTCAGAGGGATGCCATGTACCTGCCAAAGGAGCAACATGCCTGCACTGGTAAACCACAGATTTGTGGCAATACATAGATTAAAGATTAATAGAAATGAGTTCATCTAAAATGTATGAACTAACAAGGAAAATGCCTAAGCCATGGCCAAATATTGTTGCAATTAATATACTTTCTGTGTGATCATTCAAGTCTAGGAGGCTGGGAAATGAAAGCGGTCTCCAAATTAACATCATCCAACTCCTCAATAGAAACTCTAAAACCCATAAAGGACTGGACAAATGTTCTATAAGCTCTAAAAGACCACAGATGCAGCCCAGTCAAATATGGCATTTTTTGTTTATATGTAGGTTTTAGTTATTATGTCTTTTTTAAGCAGGTTGCAATCTGTATAACTACGAAGGTTATTTATAGAGTAAAGGACCAGGGAAAGGGAAAGTCTTCCTAGGAAGGAAAAATCTAGTAGATGGTTATGAATGGATGGACTGGTGATTAGGGGGGAAGGAATGAGAGGATCAAATGTAGAGGAGAGGAAAAGAGGTGTTGAGTAAGTGAACATAGGAAGGGGCAGCTAAAACTGAGGACCATTTGTAGGTTGTATGGAAACTGATTACAGTTAAAAACATCTTGAAATGTATATGTACATTTTATATATGTAAAAGAAAGCTAAATGGTATCAGAAAACCAATGGGAAGACTAAGCCCCAACTAAGCATCTCTTGCAATGATATGCATGAAACCTCTATTGCAGGGAAGGGGTTACACCTAACAGAGTTGTGAGCCAAAGAGACACTGTGGAAATCTCCCAAACAACCAGACCATTTTCAATGCTATTGGTTGTTCTCCACAAACTGATGATAAATTCCTAACGCTAATGACAACATCTACATAACTCACTGAGCATGGAGAAGTCAAGCTGTTACCTACATAGAGCCTTCATCCCTACTGGCTAGTGGTCATGATAGTGAAAGGTACTCTACACAGATGGTATTCTACAGATGGAAGCGGTAAAAACCAGCAAAGCTACAAACTGTGCAATCTACAATGGTGACGTGCCTACAAAGTACACTGATATGATAGTGGTGCGAATGATGTGGGAGTAATCGGCTACTCCGTGGTTGGAATTCATGCCTACTTACATGAGATGGCCTCCCTACCTGACACTGCCTGGATGGCTCAAAACTCAAGGCTAGATAGGCCATGGACATAGGGGGAAATCAAGTAGGATTATTCTGCTAAGAGAATGTCACAGCAAAATGACTCCTCAGGACATTATGCTATACTCGTAGATGAGTTTCTTGCTCAACCATCATCAGAGAAGCTTCCTCATGCAGTAGATGGGGATAAACACAGAGAACCACCAACGAATGAGGAACAAATAGTAGAAAACCTTAGAACACCCAGTCCTAAACGGGATGTCTCTATCAAGTCCCTACCCTCAGACCTTAGGGAACTTTTTGGAAAAGGGAACAGAACAATTGTCAGAGTCAATGGACACTGAAGACACAAAGGGAACAAAGCCTTCTGGACACAACATGATTGACGCCTGTATAAACTCATAGATACTGTAGCAGCATGCACCAGGGCCTGCACAGGTTTAAGCCAGATGAGGCCCCCTTGCTGAGAAAAGAAGCAGACACATTCCCCCTTTATAACCCAGAGGCTACCTCCAATTTATGACCACTTGCAGATGAAAACTTAAGTGTTCTCTAGTAGAATCTCACTGGGTACACAAACCACACTTAAAGACATCTCCCATGCCCAGCAGTCGAGGGTCAACATAAGACAAACTCAATACTATTTTAGGGAGGTTTTTTTTCTCATAGTGCTTTGTCTGTACATTTTTTAACCTTATGGGGATTTTTGTTTATATATTATGCTTTCTAATTTTGTTTTTGGTCTTTTTTTTGGTTTTTGTTTGTTTTAATTTTGAATACCAATTCCAGTTCCCCTTCCCTCCTTTCCTCTCACTCCCCTACCCTCCCCTAACCCCACCCTTCACCCCCTCCTCAGAGAGGGTCAGGCCTCCCCTGGGAAGTCAACTAAGTCTGTCCTGTCGCCTCAGTGAGGCAGGACCAAAGCCCTCCCACTCCCCCTTCTCCAGTGCCTAGGCTGAGTGAGGTATCTCTCCATACAGAATGGGTTCCACAAAGTCAGTTCATGCGTTAGGGTTAGATCATGGTCCCACTGCCGGTGGCTCCACATACTGCCAAAGCCACACCATTGATACCTGCCTTCAGGGGGCCCAGTGCAAACCTTTGCAGGTTTCCCAGCTGTCAGTCCGGAGCCAGTGAGCTTTTCCATTTTGTTTTTATGAATATCCTGTGTGTGTGAACGTATGTATCTCAGTATCCATATGTGTTTCTTAGGTTTTTATGTCTTTGTCCTATTCTGGAGTATTTATTTTATTCTCTTATTTTTAGATGAGTCTTTGTCTTCTGGTTAGGAAAAAAAGGAACAGGTGGATTTGATTTGGTGGGGAACTGGGCAGTAGTATGGGGGGTTGACAGAGGAAAACCCATAACTGCAATATATTATATGGGGAAAAAATCTATTTATTATTTTATAAAAGGAAAGGCAGTATGAACTCAGAGTATTAAGGAGCTTTGCCGCGAGTCTGTGTCTCCTAGGACGTTCAAGTTTACCCCCGTAAAGCCTTACCAACACAACTGACTACACATGAGATAAAGGTGTACAACAACAGACATTCCCAAGTGGATGGGAGAAAAGAAAACCACAACGCCTCAATCCTACACAAAGATCTAAGGAACACTGAGCCCTGGAGGAAGTCTTCCCTAGGAAGAGAACACCAATTGGTTACCTAATACTCCCCAAACCAAATATCCTTCCCTAGAAACATGCATACAAGTAACATTTTACAAATAGAACAGAGTGTTTACATATTCAGGAACATATGTGTACATGCATATGTTTGTTACATCAGTTAATGAAAAAAGGAAGCATTGAATTTGAAAGCGAACAAGTAGGTATAAACACAAGGGTTTGAAGGAAGGAATGGGAAGGGAGAAATGACATAATTATGATCTCAAAAGTAAAATAAATACACAGTTTGTATCCTATGTATATAACTTCAGTTTTGAACAATACAAAAGTTATGTTGCATATCAAGTAGACTGTCCGTAACAGTATTAAATAATATATTTAAGTTAGAACAATTATTTAATAACTACTATGGCCAGGTATGATATTAAATACATCACATACATTCACTCAGTTAATGTTCATGAGGCTGGAATTGTCTCTGTGCCCAACATTTCAGAGAAAATAGAGGCTGTTTGTGCAGCTTAGGACCATGCATGGTTGGTTACTGAGCTGTGCAATGCCTGGGCTGTAATTTGACCCAAAGTCCACTAGAGATGCAGACTCATGTTGTTAACTACTGTGTGATGTGCTTCTCAGCAGTTTTCCTAAGTAGCATAAGTAAATGCCCCTCGAGAATTGATGTTCCCTACTGTATTTAATGGAAAGAAGTGTCTGAACTAGTTTCAATCATCAATTTTCCATCTAACCATTTATGTGACAACTCTGATATATATCTTTGGGACTGCCTTACAAATATGTATTTAAAATAATTTCCCTAAACATATATCTCCCAGACATTTATAATGTATTTGAAAATTAAAATATTGATTTAATTCAGGTAACTTTATGATCACCTTGCTTCTTGGAATTGCAATTTTAGGGTGCATAGATTACTCTTCTTCCAGAGGGACAAAGTTCTCTAGCTACACACAAATCCTGACTCTTTCATTTTACAACTTTAATCTACTGTATTCTGCAAAGTTTAGAGGTTTTTTTTCCTTTTTTTTTTTAAAGAATAATTTTAAAGTATATTTTCATGGTTTATTTTTCAAAAATTTTTGTAAACAATCAATCAAAATCTATACATTCTGCTATACACACATCTATATCATCCTGCTCAAATTAGATTGATTAGTCAATTTCTGCTTTGGGTTTTTGCTTTTTGGTTTGTTTTTTTGAGCAAGTGTGTGATCAATTTATGTACGCGGGAGATGCATCTGTATTCTGTCAATCATGTTTTAAATAAATGCTGATTGGCCAGGCAGGAAGTATAGGCGGGAAAACCAGACAGGAAGTAGAGGTGAGAACAGGAGATTTGGGAAGCAGGAAGCTTCGCTGGCATTCCTGCGCAGATTTCCAAGGAAGCAGCATGTGTCCCTGTCCCAGCTGAGAAAAGGTACCGGCCATGTGCCTGGCATGGATGGGAACAATGGGTTAATATAACTTATGGGAGCTAGTAAGAAGCCTGAGATAATGGGCCAATCAGTTAATAACCTAATGTAGACTCTCTGTGTGATTTTCTTTGGGGCTTGCTGGCTGTGGGGTACTGGGTAGAACAGTAACCCCAATGAAGCAGGACCCTCATGTTACACATAACTACACTAAAGGTTCTCACATAAAAGAAGTAAAGGTAAAACCTTGCAGTGTTAATCAATAGCTACGACCTGTTTTTGAGAAAGAAGAACTTTTTCCCAGAAAGAGGAAAGGGCCCCTTTCTTTTTCTAATTATGGCGAGCAAGGGATGGAGATAATCACAGGGCTGTGACAAATGACAAAAGGCTTTCTTTACTCAGTATGCCATCTGTCACTTCTTATCCCCAGAGTCTTCTCACCGATTCCCCTTCTCAGTGAAACCCCCCACTGGCACATGCACACCAACCCCCCAAAACACTCCTTTTGTATTCTTATTCCCAAGAAAGGTTGCAAAATGCTGTAGCAATCAATCTTATCTCTCCTCAGCAGAAGATCAGACCTCAGCAGAGCACTACAACAGACCTGCTACGTGATCTGTGTCTGGCTTGTTTTCTGATAAATTTCTGGTTTGCTGGGGCCTCTGCCAGGCATCTTGTGTTAAAATCATTGGGATGATCAATTCTAATGCAGTGCTCTCTGCTAAAGTTCTAGTAAAGGTCCCCTTAGCATTTACTTAAACGCAGTCCTCCCAGTGTGAGTGCTCACTGTTAAGCCCTGGGTAAAAGAAGAAGACAGATAACTTTGAGCTGTATACCAGCACAGAGGCCACCTTCAAATAAGGAACTCTTTCATGCCTCTTCTTTGTGTATTGAATCAAAATCTAAATTATGCAGAGGGCCTGCTTTAGTCACTATTTCAAAACAAAAATAAACTCTGTGTCCTTTTTACTATTATTCTTTGAGAATTTCATATATGCGTACAGTATATTTTGACCCTTACTGTCCCTTATCCATGTCCTCCTAGATATCCCATGTCTCCCTCCCAATTTCGTGTCTTTTTATTTTAGGATAACTCATTAGGTTCAATTAATGAAGCCCATCTCTCCGTGGTTATGAGGCCATCCACTGGAGCATGGTCAAGCTGCCAGGGGTCCTATTCCTAAAGAAAACTGAGCACCCTCTCCCCAGTAACTATCAACTGTCACATGCTCTTCTGCTAAGAGTGAGCCCCCTCCCCAAATCCATGCTGAAATGTTGAATGGCTTGCTCTTGTGCAGGTCTTACATAGGCAACCACATACGACGTGAGGTCTTGAATGCAATGCTTCTGTCACATCCAGAAGACTGCCTCACCCAGTCTTTCTTAGCTTTATCAATATTCCCTCTTCATCTCATGCTGAGATAGCCCCTGAGAATTGGAGGTAGAAGATGTGATATTTGCATCCCCTTTATGGCTGAGCATTCCATGGGTACTTATTCTCTGTACCTTTAACAAGTTGTCAATCTCTGTATTAACTGCCACCCACCAGACAAAGAATATTCATGAGGAGTGACAGTGACATTAAACTATGAGAATACACAAATTCAGAGAATAGTTTGATATTGAGTTAATTTATTAAAACACTTCTTCTTCTACTACTACTACTACTACTACTAATGATGATGATGATGATGATGATGATGATGATGATGATGATGATGATGATGATGATGATGATTTTACTCCTGGGTCCCTTGAACTCCCCAGCCACAGGAACTGGCCATACTTATGAGATAACTCTGGAGGAAGGGTTCTAAAAATCTAATCAGAAAGTGGTTGGTGCCGGGCAGTGGTGGTGCACGCCTTTAATCCCAGCACTTGGGAGGCAGAAGCAGGCGGATCTCTGTGAGTTCGAGACCAGCCTGGTCTACAAGAGCTAGTTCCAGAGCAGGCTCCAAAGCCACAGAGAAACCCTGTTTCAAATAACCAAAAGAATAAAAAACAAAAAAAAGAAAGAAAGTGGTTGATTATACCCACAGTACTCACTCCATAGGGTTAGCTTTTCAGGCCAGTTGTTATTGCAGCTCACATAACAAGACTGGTGATGACTCTCATCCCTACGCAGACTTTACAGCACTTTATGGGACTATGAAATCTATCCAGCAGGGAGGAACCTTTCATGTCAGTACCAGTTTGACTTCTTCATTCCCTGTGACCAAAGTATGGGGAGTCTTCAGCAGCAGGATACTGCTACCAAACTCTGGTGGGCAACCAACAGCTTGTATTGTTTGGGGGTCACCAGGAAACCCTTGAGCAAAACTCAAGAAAAGTCCTTCATCTGACACTGAGATTTTTGTTTGACAACCTAAGGCTCCTGGGAGGGATCTAATACCCTATGTAAGGTAATTCTCTGTCAGTATTTTTTACATGTGTATATGTATATTTTATGAGAATTTATGTGTGTGTGTGTGTGTGTGTATTTCAGGAAGCTTATGACTTAGCAAGTTTCCATATAGCTTTTCAGATATCTTTAGTGTTAATTGTCCCTTCTTGATTCCCTACCTCTAATCTACTGTAGGTGTGCATTGAAAAGATCTCTGTATTTTGATATGTCATTTAAATTCAGAGTTTGCAAATATAATACACGGTATAAGTAATGTATTCTCTTCCCTGTGTAATGCACACCATACCTTCTCCATCCTCTATCAACTCCGAGCTGATTTATCTCCTAATGAAGAAGTTCAAGCACATCCTTGCATGAGATTTGTATTACTAATGCCATCTGAGAAGCTGTGCTGTATCCTACTTCAAAGCAAGTAATGCTTCCTAAATTCTAGATGAATTGTCCCTTTTCCAAATGGGTCAGTTTACTTAGTCTTGATTGTGGCAGCTCACGGGAAACTGAGAACTATTTTGACTAACTGAAAGGTGTCATCACACTGCAATGGTTTAGAACGAGACACTTAGAAGTGCAAAGCACACTGGTTCCTCCACAACTCATCCTACAAAACAGTTTATGAATGTACTTATAGCACATCTATGTATACATTTGTTTACAAATTTGCATAATTATATATACTAACTCAGATAAAGGAATAAAAGTTTACAGGAACGTTAAGATGGGAGAGTCCCAATAGTGACGAGTGCACTAATGCTGAATAGTAGTCCATTGTCTCCTAACGATCACACCAAATAATGCTTGCTCTTAGTTTCTAAAGGTTTTCCCATCAACCTTTAAAGTTTTGCTTCTAGGATACAACATTTTTTTCTTGCCCTTATTTCATATATTCACATTTCCTCTGTTGTTTCTAACAACAAGAGCTGCTAAAAAAAAAAATCTAACAGAAATTGATTCAATTCAATTTCTAAGCCTCGTGTATATGCTAAATAGCTATGAACTTTGCTAAGTACAAGAAGGGGTTGGAGAAATAACACAGCGGTTAAGAGTACTTTCTGTTCTTCCAGAGCAGGAGTTCAGTTCATAGCACTCACATCAGAAGGCTCACAATGACTGCAACTTCAGCTCTATGGGATTTATCTCCCTCTTCTTGCTTGCACAGGCATATGTGCACATGTGCACACACACACACACACACACATGCACACACACATAAACATGGAAATATAGGCACACAGACCTAAATAAATAAAAAAAACATCCCTTAAAACAAAAGTCTGACAGAGCACCTAAAAATCCCAAACATGAATAGATTTGCAACTTTCAAAAGCAGAAGGAATGAGACACATTCCTTTTCCATTTCTAAGCTACATTTCACATTTTCACCAAACACTCGGGGAACTCTACCTGCTGACTGAAGTCACTGGTAAGCGTACTGGAGAACGAGCAGCCAAGACTGCACAGGCTCACCGAGGGTCTGCAGAGGAGCAGGTGTTGAGGGGGCAGCCTAAGACAGAGCACCTCAGAGATGCTAAGACAGTTTCCTTCCCGACCACGGAGATTCACAGCAGGCGCTGTCTGCTGGAAAGCGTCCAAATCAAACAAGTCTAATTATGGGTTCTCAGATTGAGGGCATGTGTACAGAGACAGGCCATATTTTCCATATTTTGTTCTGGCACTAGAGAAAGCACTTGAACAGTAAGTCTAAGAAAACTACCTTTGTCCCCTCCACTTGCTGTGGAGGAACTTACTTGTGTCTGAGATTGCAAGACAGAGCATCTGAGCCCGTTAAGCACAAGAGGAAGTACTGGGTGTGGCTCAGTGGTACCATGCTGGCCTAGCATATATGAAACCTGGGACCCATCTCTCCTGTGCCACCACACCCACAGACATTATCCAATCTTATGAATTTTATATTAAAAACATAAAAGAATGCCCTGATTAAATGCTATTCAATGATGAAATTTTTTAAAAAATAACTACAAAAGAGAATAGCTATGATCTAATATTAAATAAATGATGAGTAAATCAAGGAAGGTAAAGATTGTGAAAATGAAGCATATATCAAAACTAGAAAATATTAGAGGTGCCTAAACACCTCTAATAGGTAGACAGTAGTAGATACATCAATAGTAGTAGATAATAATAGATAGATACAGAGGATTGATAGACGTTAGACAATATTTAAATCCTTTTCAAAGCTAAGGGAAGACTCGGTAAAATTTCATGATTGGAGCTTTTCCTTTTCTGTTAAAAATGAATTATAAATGATTCAGTGGTTGAGAGCACTGGTGGCTTTTCCAGGGAACACGGTTTGAGACCCAGTGGCCACAAGGTGGTTCACAACCCGCTGTAACCCAGTCCCAGGGATCTACCACCCTCTGTTGGCCTCCTTAGGCATCGCATGTACATGGTGTATCGACACGCAAGCAGACAAAACACTCAAGCACATAAGAATGTTTTAAGGACGTCGTCCTCTAGAATTACTTCCAGCTGTCATGGGGGCGACGTTCTTTCTGTGGGATCCGTCCTGACGTTCTTGCTCATCTTCTCCCTCCTTCTGCCCTTCC
>JAQHUG010000308.1:1443566-1460635 GCA_028555095.1 Dicrostonyx torquatus
AAAAAATTGATACTATTGATATTGAGAGAGCATCCTTTCCCTGTAAATTGTATTGGCTTTTAAGAAAGAGCACAGAGGTTGGAGTGATTGCATCCTCTTTCTCTTTGAAATTTCTGCACTAGATATGGCTATTTTGCTGTCATGCCTATGGTTCATATTTGCCCAAACTTGGTAGCAACCAAGATATTCTTCAGTAAGGTGAATGAACGTATCTGGTACACACAGATGGTGAAACTTTATTCAGTGTTGATAATCGTACCATAAAAAGAGGTGGGAGAGCCGTGTACTGCTGAAAGAACAAAGCCAAACTCAGAGTTAATGTCCTTGTCCAGCATCCAGACCCATAGAATCTCCATACCACTAGGAATTCCGGGGTAAAGTGTGGACTCTGAGGTGATGCTGTGCCAGTGTAGTTTATGACTGAAATGTTTATGTCACTGCTCCATGGAATGTGACAGCATGGAGGTCGTGCTTGAGTGTGGACAAGGAGCATGTGGAAGGTGATACCTGCAGCAGAATTTCTCTGCACCCCAACAAGGTCTACCCAAAAGAGTGTCATGCGGTCCTGCAGCACCCAGCTAAATAAGGCATCACTCATCAATGTGCTTCAAGCCAGTGAGTGACGTGATGGAATTTATAAGTTTGAAAAATCTCTGTGAGACGAAAATGCAGGGTGACAAAACAGGAAGCATGCAGTCCGGTTTGAGAATCTACAACAGCAAAGACAGTGAGTGACAATGACCTGGGTAAAAATGACGGCACTGAAAATGGAGAGTGATTTATACTTGAAGTCAAGATGACAGCACTAAGATTGGGTGTAGGAGAAAAGAAAAGGAGTAATGAAATGATCCCAAAAGACTGAGAGGCTGTATCATTGAGAAGAATGGAGAAGAGGGAGAAGTGTTACTGATGGAGAGAATCGTGAAAGGGCTTAGTAAGACTTCGTTCCCTAGCTGTCGTGCACACAAGGTGTCTAGTAGCAGTGATATGCTGGCAATTGTTTAAAGACACTTGCTAAACTCAAGAAAGAAGCATGCCAATGTTGTTCAAACACGTCTCATTGAGAAAATGATACAATGTAGTCCACAAATAATGCAACTATGAGTTACTTTCATTGCCAAGTCCACATAGTTCATCAATTCTCCTTGACTGCTTCTGATACTAGCAGGTCCTATGCCGCTGCTCATGCAGCCAGAACCCCAGAATGATTAGACAAAGGGAGAGGTAAACAATAAATAACTAGATAGGAAGGCCAACTTTGTAATATGTGAGGAAATACTGGCATTATCTAACACTGAGAAAGAGAGCAAGCTCCTGCTTGTTCCAGAAAGTGCAGCTGTAATAGAGGGGAAAAATGGATATAGAAAAGGAAGACTGGAATCCAGAGTAAGCAGAGACAATCCCCAAGGAGTGGACAGTGTGGGGTTATTTGGGAGGAGAGGGTTTAAGTCATAGTTCGTAGAAGAACATATATATGCTTCCCTGGGTTGACAAACAATAGAAAGAACAGAGAGGGCACGAAGTCATCACAGAGAAATGTGAAAATTGAGAGTGCCTGAGTCTGAGTGACCAGATTGAGAGCGACCTCTGTCCAGAAGAGAGCACGCCTGCTTTTGTGATGTAGAAAATTACAGGCTGTGGCTTCAGGTGAGGAGTGGGTACTGGGCTATTAATGCAAGAACAGCAAGTGTTTAATCCTTGGCAGAGCAAGGGTATCGTCAGAGTCTACCAAAAATGGAGAATGCGAACTTTCCAAAGGTAAGAAATTCATTGATGAAGTTGAACACTGTTACTGTGATCATGAACTTTAAAAGGAGTCAACAGAGTTATGTGGCGCTACTTTTAAAACATTCCGTCTGACAGAGCAACCACGGAGCAGAAAATGAGTCAGTAAAATTCAAATTTAGAATTATGACAGACAAGTAAGTAGAAGGGGTAAAAGAGTCAAATAATCGAGAATTGTTACGAATCATCCTACCTGCGCTGGGGTCGCATAAGAGAGTGAAGACAAGGGGAGGCGGATGGAAGAGAAGTAGTCCCGAGGGCTGGGCTCGTTTAGATCAAAGGACCTTCAGAACAGGGGAGCTAGTCATGAGAAATGTGTAAGCAACAGAAATAAAAGGTGGTGCCTTCCAGACATATATGACCAAAGTAGGTGAAGGTCAGGGTCTTGGATTGTATTATCATACGAAGATTAAGCTTATTGCAATGACTGTCATAGAACGCAGAAAAACAGTAATGAGCTGGGAGCTAAGTGTTTCAGTGACAGAGAGATGATAGTAGATGGTGTGGGGAGAGACTGGTATATCCTTCAGAAGTAGGGCATGAATGCGAGCCGGGGGAATGAGATCAATGTGGCACTTGCAGTCAAAGAGGAACTTTCTTATCTACTCTTCTTCTAGGCCCTGAACAACGAATGGCTAATTAATTAATTAATTCCCCTGGGGAAGCCCTGCAGTGTTTCCACAAGTTGATAAATGCCCAACTTGATGGGTTACCACTCGCCGTCAGACCCCGGCAGATAAAGAATGTCTTAAATGCCTATAGATAGGTTTGGAAGCTATAAAATTCTGTAAAACTGTGTGACTTCTAAAAGCAAATGCCTTCTATAAAAACATTATTTATAACTGCTTCGCCATGAAGGATAACAAGAATTGAATTACAAGAGCCTCGTGGGGTTTGTAAAAGCAACCAGAGGCTCTGTTATCATGAGAGGTTAGGAACCAATAGGATTAAAAAAAAATAAAAAAACCAAAAAGGAAGGCACACAATTATAATTTGAAAGCCTTTGAAAGGTAAATGTTTGCTTGCCCTTGCAAAGTCATTGCATTGTGGAATAGGAGCTGAGCTGGCAGGAGATTTCCTCACTAACTACTGCTCATTTCTCAGCACTGGCTTGGTGCCAGCTAGTCAGATCATTTTTAGGGTACCCAGCACAGGGGCTTGCACAATTTTTTGTGGGAATAGGCTCTAACCTTAAGAGGGTGATGTGGGAGTCCCCTCTGTATGCAGTGAATATCATTGGTTCATAAAGAAACTGTCTTGGGCCTGTGCAGGGAATAGAGGCAGGCGGGGAAAGCTAAACATTCTGAATGCTGGGAGGAAGAAGGCGGGGTCAGAGAGAAGCCAGTAGCCCTGCCAAACACAGACGCTGGACCTTTACCTGGTAAGCCACAGCCTTGTGATAATACAAAGATTAATGGAAATTAATATATAAGTTAGCCAATAAGAAGCTAGAGCTAATGGGCCAAGCAGTGATTTAAATAATACAGTTTCTATGTGATTATTTTGGGACTGAGCAGCTGTGAAGGAAACAAGTAGCCTCCCCTGCAACAAAGGTTGGCAAAAAATTATTAAGAAAAAAATCCATAGGCAATGATTAAATTGTCCTCAGATCCCACATGTAACTAAGTTTCAGGAAAGTAGTAATTATTAGGAACATCGGGGACAGTTAATGAGATTACCTTTAAGTTAAGATCTGTCCCTTATTCTAATGATTCACTCAAGTGGCTTTTGTTGCAAAAGGCTTTGGCATGTGAAAACAAGTTAGATTAAACTAATCAGTAAATATAAATGAAAACACCACTCTTCTGATTAAATAGCCATGTGAGTTATCTGTCCAAAATCACCATGGCAACTTATTTTAAAAGACGACCATCTATCAAACAAAAATGTCAATAATTTTTTACCACTTCAGCTTTTTGCCAGGAACTTAACCCCCCCCCCCAAACAACCATGTATCCAATTCCTTACCATTCAGGAAAGCATAACTGTTATGGCGATGGGTATTCATTCGGTGACTGGCAGCTTATCTGCCTTGGGGGATATCAGAGTCTGAGTCAGAGCCTGACTAAAACAGGTAGAATGTAACAAGGCGGAAAATAAACAAGTTTTCTCTTTTATACAATCAGGTGCTCAATACACTCCTGACACTGTCTCTAGCAGTCTAAGTCCAGAAGAAGGAGAAGAAGAGGAGCAGGAGGAGGAGGTGGAAGAGGAAGTGGAGAAGGAGAAGCAGAAATCTGTGGATGAAGAGGAGCTAAGATCACTCAGTCTTTACATAGGAGGTAAGAAATGAGATTAAATTAGATCAGAATAGGCAAAAGGGGCCCAAATCTTAACGCAATAGGAAACAGTGGAACACTGTGTAGAAACATGTGGGTTCTCAAAGGTCCATGGAATAAATACCAGGCTTATTCTACAACCTCAAACTCACTTAATGATAAGGTACTTCAGAGACCATCCTCACAGAATATAAACATATTACGGACTAGAGTACAAAAGACAGGGCTCTTTTCACAGGATAAATTACGTTCTTTGAATTATCTACGAATAGTAAATCATTTTCCACAGATAGTGAGAGCTCTTTTTCAGAGATTACTGTTTATTTACCCCCCTCCCATAAAAGATAATATTTGAAAGCTGTGAATCATATATTTGTAAGAGAACCTGAAATTGCCACTTTACTAAACCAGCATAATCCTTAACTATTTTCTAAATACTTGTCCTAATATCCATAAATGCATGTATTTCTCACCCTTCACCAAAATAAAATGAAAGTCTCTTGGCAACAGAGATCATTACTGAAAACCACAACCGGTAGAGACGCACAACTGTGGATCCCAGTCCAGTGCACCCATCTCTAATACAGCTCTCACACCTAAGGCTCAGGGAGCATTGCTAAGGGGGAGGGGGCAGAAAGATTATTAAGAGCCAGAAGATCAGAGAGTGTGCTGTGAGACTGTGTCTTCTATTAATGTCAAAAGCTCCGCCCCCAAAATCTACCCAACATGGCTACCTGAGCAGGAACTGAACAAGGACAGAGAGAATAGACAAAGGCCACAGCGCCTCAGCTCTATGCAAAGAACAACAGGCAACTAAAGACTGTTGAAAAGGGAAACGGAGACCCTGTCAGATCTCCTGAGTAAATTGGGAGCATGGGGACCTTGGGAGGGCGGTGAAGGGGAGGGGAGAGTTAGGGAGGGAAGCAGAGAAAAATGTAGAGCTCAATAAAAATTTTAAAAAATTAAAAAGAAAAGAGAAACGGACTTCCTCAGGAAAAACCCTCCAGTTGTGTATCCAATACCAAATTGTCAGTCCTAAAAACATATGCACAAGTAACATTTGACAAACTGTATAGGGTGCATTTATATATTTAGGAATTTACATATATATGTATTAAATATATATACATATATTTTTGTAGCAATTAATGAAAAAAAAGTGACTACAATTTTCAAAGAGACCAAGGATAGGTATACAGGAGGGTTTGGAGGGAGGAAAAGGAAGGGGGAAATGATGCAATTTTATTATAATCTCAAAAAAATTAAATAATTATTTTTTTATTTAAAAGCTGGCTATGGAACTCAGTGATAGAGTACTTACCCAGCAGGCATGAAACTCAAGGTTCAGACTTCAGTCTGATTTTTCTAAAAAGTAAGATTCATTCTGACAGTTATAGAGCTACATTTTCAAAGTTGAAAAGAAAGAAAATATAATGGCAAGTCATTGAAGCCGATGGATGGCTCATATCATCTCTATGCTGCTGTGGACTCCCGGCATTATGTGAAGTTTATGTAATAGGAAAATAGAAAATATGTAGAGTTCCAAAAATGCAGACAGTGTGACAGCGCTTCTGCCTTAAGTGCTCCGTGAGGACAGACCCAGGTCTGGGGGTGCCTTGGGGCCACTGTGTGTCACAAACTTGCCAAAGGAGCCTTACCATACTGAAACATTCCTGCCTTGAAATGATGTGTGGGCCCACAGCGCACAGCTGTGGAAAGGGAAAGAGTCAGGTCACACAGGGCGAAGTTGGAGAAGGAGCAGCCTCCTTGTCCCGGCCACCCAGAACCAAATAGTCACACAGAAACCATATTAATTAAATCACTGCTTGGCCCATCAGCTCTAGCTTCTTATTGGCTAACTCTTACATAATAATTTAATCTATTTCTATTAATCTGTGCATCGCCACGTGACAGCAGCTTACCGGCAAAGTTTCCAACCGGCATCTGTCTCTGATGGCTGCACCATGGCTTCTCCCTGACTCTTCCCTTCTTCCTCCCAGCATTCAGCTTAGTTTTTCCTGCCTAGCTAAGTTCTGCCCTGCCATAGGTCCAAAGCAGTTCCTTTATTCATTAATGGCAATCATAGCACACAGAGGGAAATCCCACATCAGGATGAGCTAAGGTGGAATGACTGACTACAACATAAATTTGGAGCTATAGACAAATATTTCAGTTTTATGAAGTAAAAAGCTTTGACACCAGGCGTAGTGCAGATAACTAAATATATTTATATTTTCTGCCTGGGAAGCAGGTCATGCTGGTGAAGTGACCCCAGCAAAAGGACTCTTTGCGCAGGGGGCGCTACCACCACAAGACAGCAGAGATGTATGGGCTTCTAGGCAGGTCCGCTCTAGAAGGCGATGTGTTCCTGGTGGGAAGAGGAGTCTAATAGCTAACAGACAGGGGCCAAGGCTGTGCGACAGTCAGGAAGCATAATGCCATTAATTTTGAAAGTGAGAACATAATTGGCTGCCACTTACCACCTGTGGTTGATGTTAGTGCTTCAATAAGGAGGAAGGGGAAAAAAGACAATCTGAGGCCAGAGATCGTGGAGACTGCACAGCCTCCAGCTGGGTCTTCTAAAGTGTGTTGACAGTTTTACTGCAGACCTCTCCTGGAGGGGTCGCTCACTCTCGGTTCTAATTTGTCATATGCTCACAGGATGGGACTATAATTTGCTTACCTCACTTCCACCATATTTCAAAAGAAGAGAAACCAGCCGCGACTTTCTTAGGGCGGCTGAGCTCGCTCCCGGCCTTTTCTTCCTTCCTTTCTTCTAACATAAAACCATAGACTGAGGATTGAGACGGTGACTTCAGCTGCCCGTTCACTTATGCTAGGAAGACAGATTTCTGACGGGAAAAGAACAGTCTGTGGGAATTTTAAGCAATGGTGCGGAGAAATTTCTTCTCCCTGTGAGTGTAGCTAATGTCTCACTCCTGTAGTCTCTTGTATGGCGGAGATGGAAGCTGAACCTTCCTCCCTCCAGTCGTAATCACGCCACGATCGTCTTATAAGACATACCCTTAAGAGAAGTAACATCTAATACAATGTGAAAAGCATTCTCATCTCATGGAATGAATGGCCCAGAGCAGGTGAAGCACAGGGACAAGTGGGTCCATAGAAACAGAATCCTGGACATCTGTTACAGTGAACCATTGCTGACTTTGATTGCTGGACAACCCTCTTACTTTTCTATCTCTATGCTTCTGGTCCTGGCCAGGGTGGAAAGGAGAGGGAGATCAAATATGAGGGATTAGGAAGGTCAAGTTGGAGGAAGGACAGAAAGGGAGATATCTTGATAGTTAGAGCTATGGTGGGGTTAGCAAGAAACCTGGCGCTTGAGAAATTACCAGGAATCCACAAGGATGCCCCAGCTAAGAATCTAAGCAATAGTAGAGGGGGGTGGGTGTTAACTGCCCTCCCCTGTAAGCAGATTGATGACTACCTTAATTGTCCTCATAGAATCTACATCCAGTAACTGATGGAAGAAAGGAGGTTGATGACTACCTTAATTGTCCTCATAGAATCTACATCCAGTAACTGATGGAAGAAAGGAGGTTGATGACTACCTTAATTGTTCTCATAGAATCTACATCCAGTAACTGATGGAAGAAAGGAGGTGTCGAGATTCACAGCTAAGCACTGGGCTGAGCTTCTAGAGTCTAGTTGTAGAGAGGGAAGCATGGTAATATGAACAAAAGGTCAAGACCATGATGGGCAAACCTAGAGAAGGTGAGCAGAGATAGTGGGAGCTCACTGACTCACTGACTCTGAACTGACCTCTGGGGAACCTGCCTAGAATAAAACTAGGTCCTCTGAATATGGGTGGCAGTTGTGTGCCTTGGGCAGTTTCTGGGGCCGCTGATAGTGGAACCAGTGTTTATCCCTAGCACATAAACTGGCTTTTTAGAACCCATTCCTTATGGATGAATACCTTGATCAGCCTAGATACAGGGAGGAGGACCTTCGTCCTGCCTCAAGTGATGTGACAGACTTTGTTGAATCCCCATGGGAGGCCTCATCTTCTCTGAGGAATGGATGGGGGTGGGGTGGGGGAAAGTTGGTGGGAGCAGGAAGAGGGAAGGGAGAGGGAACTGCGATTGGTATGTAAAATTTAAACAATTGTTTTAAAAATAAATAATAAAGAAAATAAACAGGCATCAAAGGAAAAATTTTAATAAATAAGATAAAAAACAGAATAGGACAAAACAAACAAATTAAAGAAAAATGATAGAAAAAGGAAGAGAAACACATACAGATGCAGAGATACACAGGTTTACACACATAAGAATCCCATAAAAGCAGAAAACCAGAAACCATAATATATACACAAAGGACTTTTAAAATAACAACAACAAAAATGCCCTGAAAAAAAACATGAGAAAAGAAATCCAAAAGATGCTGTTGAGTTCATTTTTTGTTAGCCAATTACTGCCAGGCATGGGGCCTCCCCTTAAGAATGGTTTGTGGCCCCAGTGAGACTCCCTTGGAGAATATTTCTTTTGTGAGTGGCCGTCAATTGCAAATAACATCAGCACTAGGCATGGGGGTTTGTGTCCACTTCTCCCAGCACTGGGTTGTTTGGGGCTTCCCATGGGACCCCTTTATCTAACAACTTGATTAGATACAAGAGATCTTACACTTAACTTAACACCTTAATCTTATGCCCAATTCTACACCAAACTAATTTTTAAAGTGCTTACCTTACTTTCAGTGGAAAGAATTTGATGACTACCGGCAAAAAAAAAAAAAAAAAAATACACACCTAAGTATCAGCAAAAAATCCACACATATCAAAATGTAGATGAAAATTAATTACCTATGGTAATTAATTTCAACTTGTGTTAGCTAATGTAATAAATAGAGTATCATCTTCAACAACAGATGAAGGATTTTAAGATACAGAGATTAATGTTCTTTTAAATCCTCCGAATTCCTTGGAAATGCAGCTGTATGTTTGACACACACTTTCCGTCCATTAATGTTCTTCGCTAACATCCCATCATTTCCTCCAGCACACTAATGGATCCCACTGTGTGCTACAAGTTTATGGTTATATGATTCATGTCTATGATAATCTAGCTTTCATTAATGTAACAGCTCCAGTTGTACTACATCAGTTCCTGAGATATCCGTTTCACATCCTGATGGCTTTTTCAATCCATAATGGGTTTTAAAAGAGAAAAGTCACATTGCTTTTTTTTTTTCAAAAAGCCTCCAAAAGAGATTTCAGACAACTCTGTTATTTAAAGTCATCTCAGCAATGGTAATAATTCAAGAATAGCCTGGTCCAGAAATATGCATGTATGCGAATCACCTCCTTGATTCCAAAAAATGTATTGGGAATACTAAAGCTACAGAAAATACAAATAAATATTCAAATATATGATTTAGTACATATTGCTGTGCATTCTGTGCTCCAGCTGCTGCGACAAACCTAATCTGATACCTCTGGGACCAGGGCTCTGAACTCCACAGGGCATGTAAATCCCTTAATAGTTTAGAGGTGATTCTGTATAATTGTAAAAGTAAGGAAATAACCCATTAGCTTTCATTACCATCTGAAGCTGTCTGTATAACCCAAAGGGAGCCTGAATAAAGTCTTCATCGTTACTTTGTCTATATTTTCACAGACAAGAGGAATGTGGGCTGAGGCTGACACTATATAAAGTAGTCCAGATGCAATGAGAATTTAAGGAAAAATATAACTGAATGTATATCTCTAAACATCCGTATTACGAGCATCAAAGTAAAATAGAAATTATGAAGAAGAAAATTGATACTGTTAAAGATTTCACTTAAGAAATGGCAGACACTTATATATACCCCCTGTTGGAGGGCCCTATAGAAATCAGAGCTGTATCTTCTTAGAGATAAGTTGGAATATTTGTGGTCACTGGCTTAAAAGAACAGTGCTGAAACCATGGGGCAGTGTGCAGAATGTTTTCCTTGGAGGAATTAGTGTGAGAATTCTAATCTCGTGTGAGCCATCCTTGAGGGGGGAAAAACAGCCTAGTTGAAGCAAATCCCAATTGGAACATCAAAAATGAAAGAGAAGTCAATTCATTCAAGTGAGGTTCGTAGACTTTGTTTGACCGTCCAAAAGAAGAAAGTAGCAAGAAGAGAAAGAGTCTGGGTGGGGAACAAATGGAAAGACTTGGAAGGAAGCAGAAGCTAAGAAACATCCAGAAAGTTAAAAGAACAGCAAAAAGAAATGGACAAGGAATGATGCCAAGAGGCAGAGCTTGGTCTTATGGAAGGTAAGCCTACAATATTTGGGTTGTCTCTCTTAAGGAAAATGAGCTTCAACTCTCAAGTTTCAAGTTAGGGACAGGGCTTCTAAGGAAATATGGACACTAAGGCACCTAATGCTTCTTCGTGTGGGTTTTGTGAAAAGTCATGCTGTGAGCCACCCTGCCCACCTCCAGAAGTCTGTTTAACTTCCACCAAAGGTTCTTTCTCCGGTGTATGGATACTGTCTCCACTCTATATTCAATACACCCACTCTACTCAAAATGCTCCAAATCCATTTGATTTTGAGGAATCTATGAAGAGGCCCTGGATAAGAACTAGGCTCTAAAACAGTTTGCAGAGACTATAGACTCAGCACTTATCACTATAGTCACTGCCTAGCTGGTCACACAAAGACCCCTGTTACCAATTCACATTCAACAAAGAGAAAGTCAAATCAAAATAACCGCCATCAGGAAGCTAAAGCAAGAGAATCATGAATTTGAGGGCAGCCTGAAATATACTGCAAGTTCCTGTCTCAATCAAGCCAAAAGTCACCCCCAGTTAGATAGACAAAGCATTGTAAAACACGTCAGGTAAGAAAGAGTTAACTATGGAAGGTGTCTTGCATAGGATCACCAAATGTACTTCAGGTTTATATTAGAAGAACTAAATAACACCATTGGACTAAATGGAGATAAACAAAAAAACACAATGAATATAATTTATCAGAGAGCGGGTTTAGAATCAACAGAACAAATAGTTCCAAACAAGGAAATAATTTGAATCATAATGCTTTTCACAGGTAGTGAGTTCATTTCTTGGAGGTTTGTAATTCTTTCATCATCTACTTATTCAAAACTCAGTTTTTAGTTCTTGTTATATTTTCTTTGTGTTCTGATCTATATAAACTCTCATTTCAC
The DNA here is from genome assembly GCA_028555095.1 of Dicrostonyx torquatus. NCBI lineage: Eukaryota > Metazoa > Chordata > Mammalia > Rodentia > Cricetidae > Dicrostonyx > Dicrostonyx torquatus. Next base: position 1,454,788 of record JAQHUG010000308.1, read on the forward strand.
CAATGCCTTAGGTCTGGACTTGAATTTTGTTTCCTTAGAGGCTTTTCATGTGAACCAAACCTAAATGAAAATAAATAAATAATCTCTCCACCTTTGTGTTTTCTTTTCTTTGTTCCTGGAAGTATCACTCTTATATTATACAATTCAATTATAAGTGTATTAGACAATGAGTTTTAATGAAGGGTATAGTTCTTAAAACAACACTCAGATTTTGTTTTAAAACATTGCTATTGCCACTCCCAAAGTTCCAGCCAGCTCATTTGTTATTTGTAGACAGCCTCCACTCCCAGCAGCAAGTGATCTCTATCTGCCTTGGAGTCCTACACCAAGATTCGGTGAATTGAGCAGTTTCATAAGTATTCTATCATGGAAGATGTTTTTGAGATTCATAAACGCTGTTCCAAGCAGCAGTTCTCTGCTCCTTTCAATTGAGAAATAATATTTCATTGTGAAGGTATGCTTCATTTTGCTTACCAATTCATCAGCTGAATTGTGCATTTAGATTGTTTTCAGCTTGTAGCTATTATAAACAAAGCTATCATCCGCATTCATATGGAAGTCCCTACACGGGCTCTTGTTTTCACTTACATTGCACAGACACCAACAAGTAAAATTGCTAGGTCACATGGCAAGTGTACATTTAGCTGTCAAGACATGAAAAACCCTCTTCCGATGACTGTGTTATATTACATTTTCATATCCCTGACAACACCTGATGTATTTCTTTTTTCTTTTCCTTTGTTTTTGGCTTGCTTGGGTTTTTGTTGTTGTTTTTGTTGGAAACAGGGTCCCGCGCACTCCCAGCTGGCTTCAAACTTGATATGTGGACAAAGATGAGCTTATGCCTCTTGTCCTCCAGCTTCTGCCTCCCAAGAACTGGAATTAAAGACAAGCGTGGCCATACCTACAAAGTGTTCATTCTACAGTGAATGTTGTTTATTAGTACTTTTAGTTAGCTTTTCCATGTGATTAAAATTTGAGCTCTCTTTTTAAATCTCGTGCCCATTTGCTATTTCATAGATACCGGATAGAAGTCCTATATCAGATTATGATGCATAAAATTTTCTCCAAGTGATCATTTTCTTTATTTTTATTACTGTCTGAGGAACAAAAGTTTAGTTTGAATTTAAACATGTTTGGTTCATCATTTTTTCTCTTACAGCTTCAAATTTTTATATAAAGTCTGAGATCTCCTTCAATAACTAGAGAATACAAAGGTCACATCCTGTCTTCCCCTATGGAAGTTTTATACTTCCCCTATGGAAGTATACCCTAAGGCTTACACTTAGAAATATAATCAATTTTGTGCTGTTTTTTGTTAATGATCAGGTCAGAGTTTAAATTCTGCTGAAGAAATTTCCATTTCCCAAAGAATTCCAGAGGTACTTTTGGCAAAATCAGTGAATCATAATTATGATGGGCATGTTAAAATCATGAATATTTGTACATTCCTTATTGTGCATAACAACTCATAAATTCATTTCTTCCAAACACAGAGCATGTAAAGGCATATACATTCAGTGAATTGGCCAAACAGATTTTTTATATTTACAAAGTAGTTATCTAAAAAAATACAGAGGTAAATGAGACCTAAATCTAGAAACAAAATGTTTTTATATTAAATGAAAAAAATGGCAAAAATTTTTAAAAGGCAAACAAGGTGAATTCTTGGGAAGAAGAAATTTATCCTCTTTGTGGGGACACGTGGTCAGGCTCCACTAAGACAAAAGCCTCAGTAACAGAGCTGATGAGCAGATAAGTCTGAATTCCATGAATGTGAACTAGAGTGCATTCATCATGGATACAAAGCTTGGACCCAAGAGAGAAAGAAAAAGGGTGGCCAAAGAGAGCAGCGGGTACATATGGGGAATATCCAAGGACAAACAACAATAACATGGGAAGCTGAATTGGATGCTTAGTGCCAGGTACAAGAATGAGATTTTATTGTCTAAGCAATGGGAGCAATGAGAGTTACTCATAGTTTATGAGCAGAAGGTCATAATGGGTGTTCATAGATTGCCAAGTTCAGTAAAATAAAACAGTAAAAGTATTGGCCATCATTTTCTGGAATTGTTTTATTTTATCTAGGAGATGCGGTAATTCAGTTCTTGATCCAACTCTTTTAATCCTTTGTCAATTAAATTAAAATAGATTCATTCTCTGTCTTTGACCATTCTTTTTCCTGTAATTCATTCTTTCATATATTTGATATACTTTAAAGTGCTTTCTATCTGTCAAATTTTGGATGTACATTTTTTCTTTTTTAAATTTACATAGAAATATAGATAGATAGATAGATAGATAGATAATAGGTAGGTAGATCAATAGATAGTATTTATATAGATGATAGATAGATAGATAGATAGATAGATAGATAGATAGATAGATAGATAGATAGATAGATAGAAACTGGAAAGAAGACCAAAAAAGAGTAAAAGTAGGTGGTAAGAAAGGATGGAGTGTGTGAAACAGTCTTATTCAAGTAGGAATAAGAAAAGAGTTTGAACAAAGAGTAAGAAGGGAAATGAGGGGTAGCAGGAAGTGGACAAAATGATAAATCTAAAAACACTTACTTTATTCAAAAATGCCATAATATTATCTAATATCTTGCATCAAATTTTTTTAAAAATAATTAAATAAAGACTAAACTGAGAGCTGAGAAAATTCAGAGATGTCTATAAACTGGTCAAATGTTTTAAATTCTTTCCAAGTGATAGATTTAACACTGAAGTACATCCTCACCCACATAAGACAGGCACATAAGAGGAATAATCTCTTCTCAAAATAAATGATGACATTTGAGGTCACAGTCTTGCTGCTGCCATGATGCTGTAATTTAATTCCATTATAAAGAATTGGGCATTTTCTAGGTAATATCAATGCAATTATAATAAAGGTTTATCCTTGCTCTAAACTACCAAGTTAATGTTCTCAAAAAGAATACATAAAAAATTCCACTGAGATCCTAAGTCTATATGTAGGTTGTTACATACACATCTTCATCTTTCATTTATAGTATTTCTGGTACCTTGGGAGTCTGAACTTCTAGATAAAATGAAAGATAAATAACTGTATGCCATTCTTCAAGTGTGACAAAGAAAGTCCTAAGAAACCACAGGTGAAAAAGTCCCAGGGCCTCTGTGACACATTCAAAATCCTATAAAACCTATGTAGACCAAACTAGAAGGGTGTAGTGACAGATGCCTGCCACCCCTGCCCTCATTAAGGTAGAAGAGTCATGAATTCTAGGCTACATGGTGAGACCTTGTCTCAAATAAGTAGATAAGTAGATGAATACAAAAATAAGCAGAACGTTTTAAGATTTAACACTCTTGTTAATCTTTATGTTGTGTTAATTATTATGTCTCTTTGACATCAAACAAGTGATTGTTTTAATCACAGCTTCAAAATAGTAATTACTTAACATTGGGGGATTCAGTAGAACATACTCTCTGGCAGAAATAAATGCATAAGGTTCTTTTATAGTTTTATTTGGAAGAATTATATATTAACAGGGTGCTAGAACAGAAAGAATCTGGGAAGTCCCATACTCCCTTACCTTGTAGCTTCTCACTTTACCGTATCATTACAGTAAGATATAACAACCACAAAGAAGCGAGCCTGATGTATCCCAAAGAGTCTATCCAGCCCTCCGCATTTATATGGTGTATGAGGTCCTTCTGTTTGTGTGTTGCCTTCATTGGTTAAATAAAGAAACTGCCTTGGCCTTTTGATAGGGCAGCCCTTAGGTGGGCGGAGTAGACACAACAGAATGCTGGGAAGAAGGGAAGTGTGGCAGACGCCATGTTTCTCCTGACTGAGACGGACGCTGGTTAGACTCATTCTGATAAGCCACAGTCAAGTGGCGATACACATTAATGGAGATGGGTTAAACATGTAAGAATTAGTCAATAAGAGGTTAGAACTAAAAGGCCAGGCAGTAATTTAATTAATAAAGTTTCTGTGTTGTTATTTTTGGAGACTGAGCTAGTCAGGCAGCCAGGACCAAAAGCAGGCCCTCTCGCACAGCCTTTATATACGCACCTTTGGGTTTGATCCTCTGTGATCGTACTTCCATCTGTATATTCATGGCACTTTACATGTGTGCTTATCTAATGACTGCCATATCATGACACAGAGCAGGTCCATTATCACCTCCAAAGAGAAGGTTATCTGCACAGCCACACCCCCATCACCATCCCTAACTTGCTATGGCAACGACCTTTTGTCTCTGATTTTGTTATTCAGAAAGTAAAATGTTTGGGATCATCTTGAGAAGTTGCTCAGTCAGTAAAACACCTGCTGCATCACCCTAAATTTGGCTCTCCAACACCCGCAATCGCACCCAGGTATGATGGCGCATGTGTGCAATCTCAGGTCCTGGGAGGCAGAGACAGGTGGACCACCAGAACTTACTGCCACCAAGTATAGCTGAATCAGTGAGCTCCAGATTTGATGAGAAACCCTCTCTCAAAATATATGGTAGAGAGTAATTAAGAAAGATGCCCAAGATGGGCATTCTCAAGCATGTAGTCATACATACACATAAGTATGTGTACCCATACATACACACATTCACATAAAAGATGTAATTTGTAATGCTTTATTATCTAACTCAACAGAACTCTCTGGTGCTTCACTTGTGATGAATATTCAATAAGAGTTGAATATTCTAAATCTAAAGAAAGTGATAGTTCCAAAGTTTTCTTATGGAAAGCTAAAAGATTATCAATTTTCATGATATCAACTTTTCTGTGTTCATTAGCTATAAGCTAGACTTAAAGGTTTGGTGTATGAACATTTTATTTAGAATGCTATAGTGCCAGATGTGTAAATTGTATTTTCACTTTAAAATCCTAGAATACAGTAAAATGTAAAAGTCTCAAAAGTTATTAAGAAGCAACACTTTGCCAGACGATGGTGGTGGCACACTTTTAATCCCAGCATTGATGAGCCAGAGGCAGGTGGATCTCTGTGAGTTCAAGGCCAGCCTGGTCTACAGAGAGAGTTCCAGGACAGGTTCCAGAGAAACCCTGTCTTGAAAAAAAAAAAAACAAAAGTAAAAAACAACCCCCCCCCAAAAAAAAAGAAAAGAAAAAGAAGAAGAAGCAAAACCTTAAAGAGGATGAAAAGCAAACATTAAATCCTGGTCTAAGAGTTGAAAGAGCTTTCACTTTAATTTTTACTGCCTCCCTGCTGCCTTCTCGTCCTCTTCCTACTGATTTTGCTCTTCCATCCCTCTTTTTAATATTCAAATTAATGATCTTTTCCTATAAACAGTCAGTAGTAGCAAATTCACCTATGTGTCAAATAAAACGCAGTTTACATGGGAACAAAGTTAATATTTTGTTTCTATGAAATCATTCAGTTGAAGAGTGGTATAAAATAAATGTATGCTGCATCTGTATCCTAATGCTTTATTTATAAAAGTAATACTTTTAGGCAGACTCAATGTGTAAATGCCAGCAAGTGGCTTTTAAATATGTGTATACACGTGAAAATTATTGAAGTGGAGGTAGTGTGTGTCTTTGCAAGTAATTGGCATAATCAATGGGCAGTAGGACCCTGTCACATAAACTAGCACAAGTCCAAGACTACTTCAGAAGAGACAGAAATCAATGCAGAGTACTAGAAAATTAGATCATGTTCAGCCTGGGACTAGGCACCTGCACCTACTAGCAATTATGAAGCCCAGACCATTCAAAGTTGAAAGATAAACCACAGTGGCATGTCACCTGCACGACAGTGAAGACACTGTAGACAAGATATTTTTGGAAACTGTTTTCTGAGTTCAGATCTGGAGGCTTGGAAAATCTTTTATAATATTTAACATTTCTTTTTTATTTTT
>JAQHUG010000308.1:1507395-1523170 GCA_028555095.1 Dicrostonyx torquatus
ACTCTTTCTCTTTTAGAGGGATTCAATCTCGTGTAGCCCAGGGTGGCCATGACCCCACAGAGATCCCTCTGCCTCTGTCTCCTGAGTGCTGGGCTTAAAGGTGTGCGCCACCACTGCCTGACCTCTATGTCTGACTAGTGTGACTAGCTCTGCACTCTGACTTTCAGGCAAACTTCATTTGTTAAACTCTAACAAAGTATCACCACCAAGAGGAGGTGCCATCTTAAGGGTGGATTATAACGCTTTTGGGAAAAGGACTCACCATTATGAGAATGGGTTCTTCAAAAAAGAATGCTCAGCTGGCTCCCTTTCTCCCTCCTCCTTCCCCCTTTTCCTTATCTCATCCTTCTCATTGTCCTTTGCCCTTTCATTAGAGCCTAATGCAATATGACAGTCTTTGCTAGGTGTCATAGACTCAACAATTTTGACCTTCCCAGACTTCCAAAAATCTGAGTCAATAAATTCTGTCCATTGTGATTTATAAATTTTCAAATAACCTTTTGAAACACACAGAATGAGCAAAGGCAATTGCTCCATAGGTTAATCTGTGATAAAAATCAAGTGACTCTTTATAGTTACTACATGATGTATACATTATTTGAAATTTTGATGTATAATATCTATTAACTCCTTAAATATAAATTACAGGTTATTGTATTGTGTTCTGTTCTGAATCTTAATAAGGACACATCACTAGGTTGCAGAAGTTTGAGTATCTCATACTATTCTTCATCTGATGTGCCCACTTCATATTCATAATGAAACATATCCTGATACACAAGTGTGACAAGAATGTCACATGAAATAAGGCATGGGTTTTTAGTCACCAGGGTTTGTTCCCCGTTTTTAATGACTTTGAGCTTGATTTGCATGATAGTCCCATCACCTCAGTAGAAATAATTCTTTAAGCACTGTTTCTCTTCCTATAAGTAGGACTGACAGCATACATATTTGTCTGTTTCCTCTGACTACAATGAGACACCAGATCAGAATAATGCATATTTATTTAGTTCACAGCTCCAAGACTAAAAACCCAAGATCAAACATAGCAATTTACCCATCCTCTGGCTCTGTCACATCTAGACAATGTCTTTACTATGCTAGAAATGTGCTCTAAAAGGAAAGACCACAAAAAGATTGGGAGCGAAAGGGCTGGGAAAGACCCGTAGTGACCTCCTACTGTGCCCCACTCCTATCACTGACATCCTATGGAACAACTGTCCCACAAATTATTTTCTGGGAAAACAAGCTAGATCTTAAGCATTGCTACTAAAACCCCACTACAATACAGTGGTGGGACAACCCAAACCCATGGAGTCAGAGTTTCCCCACCCAGGGAGTCAGCATCCTCCCTACTCATGGAATCAAAGACCTCCATGTCATTTTACTAAGCAGGAATCAAGTGAGAAAAGTCAATTTTCTTTGGTTGTAAAGCTAGAACAATGTGAGCCAAATTTCTTCTGGTGATTTTGATTTCCTCTTCATATAGCTGGCATGAAAGAGTGGCTACAATTTACAAAGAAAAACATCAGCAAAAGATTCCTCTTGAAAGCACGGCAGTGCTGAGATTGTAGACAGCAACCTGCCAAAGGCCCGTCTCTCCCTACCTATCCCCTTCCTGAAGCACAGGAGCCGGCATACTCCCTTCTTCGCTTAAATTAATATGAGCCTGGGAACTTAGAAGAGGATGGGGAGGAAGTGAAACAGAATGTGTTTCTGAGACAGAGGTGACTAGGGATTCCAGAGACAAGCAATCTCTTGACAGTGGAGATGGGAACTGACAAGCAGGCTTCCTTCTCGAAACTAACAATGGCCAAGGGACCGTGTCTCTTATTCTTTATTTCCCAGTGTAGACAAGACACTAGAAATGAAAAGCCATGGTTTTGCCTCCCTGGTACTAGTGTATTGAAACATGCATCAATTTCTCTAAGATTTCTCATGAAGATTTCACTAAGTAGGAGATTTCCCACTTCCCTAAGTTCAAAAAGGCTGTGGTAGACCCCAGGGAACTCTCCCTGGAGCTCTCAGGCAACGACACAGCTCCCAGCCTAAGTACCCTTTGCTTTGACTCCTTCTCTGCTCACAGAAAAGACCAGGGCCCAAATTCAGGGCTTTGGTACTAATGAACCTTCTTTCTTTTAACAGAATGCTGGCCTTGTAAATCAATTTGCTTGTCCGGTCTATATCTAAGTTTCAAAAGTTTATGTTAATGAAACAAAGAAAATGAACATTGCTTCTGATTCTCAGATGAACCCTGCTGGGTCTGGATAAATTAACTGGTTACCAACAAGTACTTACTGTTGACACTCTTACTCCGTCAAGGCTGTTCTGATTCCTAGAAAAGCAGTGCCTAATAATCCTAAGCCCTGCTCCACAACATGCTTCACTTGGGGCCATGTCACGTCTCTCAAGATCCTTTCCTCTTGTATTTGCTCCCATCCCAGGGGCTGACAAGCACTTCATCTTCTACACCTTGAGTTTCTTCCTTCCTCTGCTTACCTAGCTCTATACTGTGACACCCTGCTCCTTGCTGATGGGGTCATATGTTGTCTTCTTCGTCATCACTCTTCTGGTGGCTGTGACTATTAACAATTTTACTGTCATGGTGCCTGGAATAGTCACCTGCTCCTGAGTCTCTAGTGCATCATCAGATGGCAGGGCTTTCTGGAATGCTAGTACCGTGGCAGGCATACCTCTCGCTCACTTTCAGCCTAGCTGTTGACATTCATGCGTCTCATCAAAGGGTCGGTTTCTACCATTGTCTCAGTCTGCTGGGCTGACCTCATGCCATGCCTTACATAGTTCACTCTGGAGGCTCAAAGAACCTGGTTCATGGCTGACATGGACTCTGTTTATTAGATACTGGCTTACACCTACACTGAGCTACCGTTTTGTTAACAACAAGGAGGCCTATGCAGACAGGAGGTGTCTTTCTTGCCTGGACTTGAATAGGGAAAGCTAAAACTCAAATCTCCAGCCACTGAAGGGAAGTACATGCTCACCTCTCCTCTCTGGAAGGGAGACCTCCATCCAACCAACATCTGCCTGATCCACCAGATTAGGGGAAGGAAGATATGACTCAACTGTTTGATCTTATTTGTCCAATTTGCCTGATGTGGGTGTCACTTTTCTCATTTCTTTGTGCTCAGCAATCTAGGATTGAAGATATTCTTGAGGAACTCAAACATACAAAGAAAAAGTCATGAATAAACCTTCTTATACCTCAATTACATTACTGAATTTTCTAAGATTACTTGAGACTGTGAGTCACGTTGTCACAAAATGCTTCCTATAAAACCCCAAGGATTAGAGCCCAGCCGGCTCTTACTTCCTTTCATATACCCAAGATTATCTTGTCCAGAGATTCAGCACATCAGTTTTCTGGAGACTCTTTCTGGAAATCCAGGCTTATATTTCATAGCCCAGTTGGCAGCTCTTATTTTTCAATTAGCTCAGCAAATATTTATTGACATTTATTATTTGCCAGTCATGATGTCCACAGTCCTAGAAAAAAAAACTGATCGTTTTATAGCAATGGTAAAAAGTAACAACCAGACTGGAATTAAATTTGTTTGCTCAATCAACGATAACTCACTTCAATGAACATGCTTCTGGAAGCCAATCAGTGAACACACAGATGCAGGCTGAAGGAGAGTGGTCTTGGCCATTTCAGCTTATAGCCACGCCCCGACATTAGCTAATTATTCTGCCCCCCCCCAAATAGCTGATAATTAATTAACGGGGCTGGACCACCAGGTCCCAAGAGGTATAAAATGATAGGCCCACGTGGAAAGCGCTCTCTCTCTGTGGATCGCCGGCCTGCCTGCTTCTTCGGAGGAGCTCTGTCCGGTACAGTAATCTGTTGTGTATTTTGCCCCTAGTAAACTGTGTGTCTCAAATAAACATCTACATCTACAACAGGCAAGCGAACCACCGCTGGCTATGCAATCTGTAGATACTGCGGAATCCACAAAAGAGCTATAGAAAGATTTTGAGAAGAGGGCTGCTTGAGACAAGAAGGATGTCTTCAAGTATGTCTGAGTCCTGGATAATTGAAAGCTGCATGTGCATATGGTATGTCATGTCTTAAGAAAGTATGAGCACATGTTCCTTGACCATCATCCTTACCATAGCACACAGACATTAGAAAACAAGCAAGCAAAAAAAACAAAAACAAAAACAAAAAAAACCATAGCACACAGACATTAGAAAACAAGCAAGCAAAAAAAAAAACCAAAAAAAAACAAAACAAAAAAAAACATGAGTAGGTACATCTCAGAATGGTGTATGTCTTGACCACTGCTGCTGGTATCGTCAGACTTGAAGCTGGTATCTCCAAGAGTGAACAGACCTGGGAGTATGTTTGCTAGCTTACACACTAGCTGTAAAGCAACTAATTGTGGGTGGTATGGACTTCAGGGAGTTACCTTGCAATCAGAAGAGATAGGATAAATTATTAAAGAAGGCAGTACCTACAAAACAAAAATGGAATGCAGTTGGGCATTTTGGCTTATACCTGTAGTTCCAGACTTTGGGAGGTAAAAAAAGACTGCTGGTAGTTCAAAACCAGCCTGGATTACAGAGTTCCAGGCCAGTCTGGAATATAGAGGAAGACCCTCTTTCAGTATATTTTTTAAAAAAAGAAAAACAAAATTGGCCACAACTCTGACACCACAGCATCTGTGCTGATTTCTGGAGCCATTTGTGCCTTCCTGGGATCAAGACTTAGAATTCATGTGATGGAAAGGCCCTTGTCGCTGTTAGGTTTTTTTTTTATCCTTTCCTCTTTTGGGGGCCCAACATCCAGCTCTCAAATAAATGCACATGGAGGCTTATTTATTACTTATAAATGCCTGGTCTTAGCTTGACTTATTTCTGTCCTGTTTACCTTAACTTAAATTATCCCATATATCTGCTGCCTCAGGGATTTTGTCTTTTTCTATTTCTGTATATCTTACTATTTCTATTACTTACTTTCTATTTCTGCATATCTTTCTTTCTTTCTAACTCCATTGCTGGCTGTGAAGTTGGGTGGCCCCCAATGTCCTCCTCTCCTTGTTCTCTTGCTTCTCCGTTCTTTTTTATTCTTTCTGCCTGCCAGTCCACCTATCCTTTCTCTTGCCTTGCTATTGGATGTTCAACTCTTTATTAGCCCAATTAGGTATTTTAGACAGACATAGAAGCACAGCTTCACAGAGTTAAACAAATGCAGTATAAAGGAATGCAACACATCTTTGCATCATTAAACAAATGTTCCAGAGCATAAACAAATGTAACATGCCTAAAATAATATTCTGCAGCAACTTGTGAAGGTAGCAATGCTGGTGGAAACATATTACTGGAAGCTTTAGATTGAGTTCCCCCATTGGTTCATCCATGCTTTTGCTTCTCCCTCTCCACCTATAAAAATGGAATCATTGGTGTTGTTTCTGTACGGTGAATGGAGACTGGCATTCTCAAACCTGTCATGGTGGTCACCTTTGCTCCAGACAGGGTCACAGGTATAGCAAAGTTTGTTGAAATGGATCATAAGACTCTGAGTGAAGTTCTTCCTTGGATCCCGTGAGATTCAGTGTCAAGAATAGCCTGTCAAAGAGTGGTGTGGGACAATGCTCTGAATTCTGTCAGTTATGTTTTAAATAACCGCTGATTGGACAGTAGCCAGGCAGGAAGTATAGGCGGGACAACTGGACAGGAAGTATAGGAGGGGCAACGAGAACAGGAGAATTATGGGAAGAAGGAAATTCCTTCTGCAATCCTGGCCCAGTCACAGAAGCAAGATGTGACTGCCTCGCTGAAAAAGGTACTGAGCCATGTGGCTAACACAGATAAGAATAATGGGATAATATAAGTTGCAAGAGTTAATAAGAAGCCTGAGATACCAGGCCAATCAGTTTATAACTAATGTAGACCTCCATGTGATTTCTTCGGTACTTAATGATTGTGGGAACCGGGCAGGACAGAAAACTCAGACAACAAAACAGGACTGCCAAAGCAACATTATTGGTAACTGAAAAAAGAAATGACCTAGAGGGAAGCAACTCTCTCACCACTCAGGTAATTGTCTTAACCCATCCAGGCCATTTCTGGTGATGCCTGTGTGCTGTGCTGGATGGTCATCCTCTAACTCAGGTAACAACTGACCACCCTTCATGTAAGAAGCTGAAAGGGGATCTAAATTATAGAAATCTAGTGATGCTGGCATCACTGATACAGCTCCCAGCAAGTCTGTATGTGCAAAGCTTCTCTGTCTGCTCTCTGAGCTGTTCACCACTTGAAGTAAGATAGATAATTTCATGAGTGTCATTGAAGCCATAGACAAGAAGGCTGCTGGAGCTGGCAGGGCCACCAAGGCTGCTGTTTGAAGATGCTTAGAAGCCAAGATGAATATTAGTCCTGACCTCCCAGCCTTAACAGGAGCGAGGTCTCAGAACTGTTTGCCTCCACTGGCCATTTCATTTTCACAGGAAAATAGAAAGATTAGTTAATAATAACAGTACATGGCAAATCCTTCAGAAGGCAAAGAGCCATCCTTATCTGAGTGACCAGAGCTACTACCTAGAGCTAGGATGTTAAGCAGGTGAGCTGCTACCTCTGGCCATGTCTGGATCTGCGTTGAACACTGTGACCCAGGTTGCTACTAGGGCCTACACAGAGGCCTGGAATATGGGCTGCAGCCTGCCTCACTGTCGTAATCTCCAGGCCATGCCACAACAGGGGCCATACAGATGTGAGTGGCCTGAGCTGTCACCAGGCCATGACATCATCTGGGTCCAGGTTGTTGTGTAGGACCATGTCTGGATCTGTTGCTCTATAGCGCCCAGGGTCTGGATGGATATGTGTGGCTCCTGTCACCACAGAGGGTCATGAGGATACCAAGGGTCAAGTCAACCACATGAGTCCAATCTGGTGTCCAAGAGCCATGATGCATGCATATCTGCATATCCTGTGCTGTGCTGCCCAGCACCATGGTGATGTTTGAGCCAGAGTTGCAGCTCAAGGCTACATCTGGGTCCATAGCCCTATGGCAGCTATGGTCTATGCTGGCATCTGAGGCTCCTGTTACCACCAAAGGCTGTGTAGACACCTAAAATCTGTGTCCATACTGATGTCTAAGGGCTACAATGCTGCTGAAGCCCATGTCCTTCTGAGTGGTTTGTACTGCCACCTGGGGCAATGGTGACATCCAGACCTGGCTACTGCTGAGAATCATGTCTGGGTCCATAGTCCAACCAATTGGGTCTATGTTGATATCTGTGACCTGTGTCACCTCAGTGAGATGAAATGAGAGAGGCTTGCTGAGCCATCCCACCCTTCGCTGGCCCAGGGAAAGCTGACCTTCCCTCTCGCTGGACACTGCCAAGGGAAAGCTACCCAATACCCTGTCAAGTGAGATGGCTCCACCCCTCACCACAGGCAAAGGTGAACTGACCCTGAGGCCATGGGCATAGGGGAGTGACTCTGGCCCCTCACCTGAGGTAGATAGCCCAAGTGGCCTGGACTGACCATTCAGCTATGACCCAGGCCCGTAGTCAGGCTTTGGGATGGCCCACTCTAACATCTACCCCACCTAGGGCCTGCTGGAGCTCAAAAAGGGACTGGTCCTGTGGGGTAATATGTGCAGGATCTTCAAGATGAACCAGGAACCAAAAGCCTTGAATAGACCAGTGACTCGTTGCAATGAGCATTTGCTAGTAAAACCGAGAGGACAAAAGAGTATGCTATATGACACACCAAGACCTTGGATGCCACCAGGACGAATGAAGGGGTATTGGAGAGGTAGGAAAGATGGAGAAGCAAAAGGAGTTCTGTTTGTTTGCTTGTTTTGGTTTGGTTTTTTTCTTGTTTTTGTCGGTTTTCTTGCTTGCTTTGCTTTGTTTTCTTTTGTGGGAGGATGCTTCAGGGGTGAGGGGAAGATATGGGGGGAAAAAGAAGTGAGCAGAACTGGGGTGTATGATGTGAAACTTCCAAAGAATCAATAAGGAGGTCAAATTTAAAAAGAAGAGACCTGACTCCTGCTTGTGACTAAATTATAAGGAACTGGAGGTTAAGACTTCAAGATACAGTTTGGGGAGAAATTCTATTTAACCTATCCACTGAAACACATGGCCCCAGCAAGAGTAAAAGGAATAATCTCCTGATGCTGAAAGTGTTAACAAGACACAACCTGTAGCGGTCAGACCTTTACAGAACCATCCTGCCTAAAAGGTCCTCTTCCCCAAATGTCATGTCCATTTCTCAGAGAAGTTCATATCTACAAGCAGCTCAATGAGATATTCCAAAGGCCACCCCTGGCTTCTGCGTGTGGCAAATCTTTGTCCCATTAGGAGGTTGAGGCTTCCATTGCCAGTACATCACACATCAAACCCTCTCCGCAGCCCTGCCTGCTTCACCCTCCCATCATTTAAAGGCAAAGAACAGTCCCCAATGTATTTCTTAAAAATTAATCTCCATCGCTAAGACGGTTAGTTCCTAGGGGATCCAGCCTGTGACTCTTGAAGCACATTATGATTATACTGGAAAAAAATAAAAGTAAATCTGATTAGTGTGTTATATTATTTATCAGTTCACAGAAAATGGTATTCCCACGAGGCTACAAAGCTGGAATCGAGTGTTTGCATTTCCTTTGAACAATAGTACTTTGCATGAATAGTTTATCATAGGTCAGAAATTCAAGTCCCTTATGGGCTGTTTGCATGAAGTTAGCACATTTAGATACTCTCTAAGAGATGGTGTCTATTTAAGCTGTCATGAAGTATGGAGGTTTTAGCTCTTGATAATTTTTCCCCAGGGTTCAAATAAGATGAGCATATGGTGTTTAATAGAACATGAACTATATAGGAAAAGTTCTCGGGATGCACCAACCTTGCCTATCTGGAAAGGCAGATGTGGTCATCTTTCCCTGTCTTTGTTGCCGCTAGATACATATAATATGAACATTGCGTGACATCCACGCTGTTACCCTTGCACTCTTATTGAGACCCAATATTCAAGCATGAAAGACAAGACTTTTCTTAGAAGCCACAATGGAGACTCAACATTACTAGGTGTGTGGGATCTGATCATTAGCCAATTCTAAGGAAGACGGCTCTCCAGAAGCTCCCTTTCCCTGTACACCAAGACTAAACATAAGCATAGCTCTCCCTGAAGCAAGGCTACCCTCCAGAAACCCACACCCCATTGCCCGCCTAGCTGCAAATTATCAACACGCCTCTTCTCTATTTCATAAGAAAAGACGGTGCTTTGTCATGTCTTCGTGGGTTTTGCTATTTTGAGTAAATACAATTCATAATTTGGCAGCTAGCTTATTGTAAAAAAAAAGTCCATTCTGTTAATAGAACTCTCTAAGTCCACAGCTACCATGATCCACATAAACATTCCCACACACACATTCATAGAAAAATGAAAAGGAAGAAGGAAAGAAAGCATCCTCATAGAAAAACTCTATCAGCATCCAGGTCTTGTATAAACTACTCCATGAACTAGCCAAGTAATCCTTCACATGATGTCACATAGAAGGATTTTAATCGCTATGATGAGATGTTTCCTTCTTGAAGTTATACATCATTATTAAAGGGCAGATGCAGAGAAGAATACAGATGGCATCGTTACCAGGTCTTCCATTCAGATTTCCAGAAATAATTACTCAAAGCATCAGAGACAAAGACTGTGCAGTAGAGAAGACTGGGTGCCAATTTGCTCATGGCCGCTACTTCTAAGCCGTCTTGCAGTGAAAGATCAGTTTGGTGTTGGTGCTTCATTTTCATTTTCTATTTAACCATAGATGGTAAAATTCAAAGGTCCATCCATATCATGTTCAGACTGATGAGTATACAACACAGTAGAGTGTTTGGACGTCAAATTTCTATAAAATATTTCTGTTCACAGGCTCTATTTCCCTACCAATATTATAACGAACTGGGAACATTTTGTCATTTATGGACAGTCTGCGCTCTAAGAACAGCACAGCTCCATGTAATATATGTTTCTCTAAAAGGAAGACGCAACGATATTTACCTCACTATATAGCAACATATATATATAT
Organism: Dicrostonyx torquatus; assembly: GCA_028555095.1. Taxonomy (NCBI): domain Eukaryota; kingdom Metazoa; phylum Chordata; class Mammalia; order Rodentia; family Cricetidae; genus Dicrostonyx; species Dicrostonyx torquatus. Next base: position 1,517,441 of record JAQHUG010000308.1, read on the forward strand.
ATATTACATATATATGTGTCTCTGTGTGTATAGTGTATATATACACCTATATACTCACATTTTATATATTTATGTATATGTATATGCTCCAAATCTATCGTCCTCTGTGTGTGTGTATATCTGTATACTCTCTCTCTCTCTCTCTCTCTCTATATATATATATATATATATATATTCCAAATCTATTTTCCAAACATTAATAATGATTAACATGGCAATCTACCCTAAACTCAAGCGTGTTTTAAATAACCTATCTGAAGTATAAAGGTTCATGTACAGTCAACAGGAAATAAATTCATTTTCAAATGCCTGTTTCTTTTTGAAATTCTGGAAATCAGAACTTGTTCTGAATTTAAGGGATACCGTGTGCTCTAGACACTATGGATGACACCCTGGTATTATGTATTCTGTGTAGACTAGGTGATTGGATGTGGAACAATGGGAACATGGTAGCCTCAGCTGAGTTTTCCGTGGCTTTGGGCTACAGCATCGTTTGTGAACCTTTGTCTTCAGTTGCAAGTTTCCATGTCTCTGAAGCATAGGCTGTATGTCTCAAATGCAATATGTCTCTCTGCACCTGTTACATCAAAAGAACAGAAAAAATGGGGGACCTTCTCTTACCCCACCTAATCAACAGGTATTAAAGCAAGGGACCTTATTATACCTACTCCCAAGCTCAAACCCCGAAGCAGAGTTGGTTGCAATTTCATTTTTCTTTTGCTCACGGACAGAAGCAGAGACTCAATCTTCACTATAGGTGGGGTGCTTAGGTGCATGTAGACTAGTGAACCGGAGAGAAAGGAGAGAAATAACCAGGTATGGCACCCTGAAACCAAGCTAACACCAAACACCTCTAGAGATAATGACACTTGCCCCCAAGTATTCCTCTTTGTGTACTTGTTAATGCTTGCAAATGAACACTGGTTATGTTCTGCCCTGGGCTTGTCTCTCTGTCTTTTAGTTCATTAACCAATACATTAAAGTAACAAACCAAGCCTCTTTTGTGGGACAATGCTCTTGTACACTATAAAAATTTGTCACTTTTCTTCATTTAATAAAACGCCAATTGGTCCGTAGCCAGATAGGAAGTGTAAGTGGGACAACCAGACGAAGAGAATTCTGGGAAGAGGAAAGGCATAGTCAGTCACCAGCCAGAAGTAGAGGAAACAAGATGTGAATGCTTCACTGATAAAAGATACCAAACCATGTGGCCAACATAGACAAGAATTGTGAGTTAAATTAAATTGTAAGAACTACTTAATGATAAGTCTGGGCTAATAAACCAAACAGTTTATAATTAAGAAAAATGTCTGTGTGCTGCTTTGGGACTGGATGGCTATGAGACTGTAATTGTCTACAAATCTCACTAACACCCTGTGCTTAAAGGGAGTACAGTGTGGTGTATAACATATCCTCGATTAACATTAGATGTTTTCAAAGCTGGAACCTCAAGAAAGATGATAGTCCACTTCTGAATTTTGACATAAAGTTTTCTTTATTGAAAATAACTTTCAAAAGAAATCACACAAAATAATAGCATTCTGATGACTACATTAAGAAAAATAATATGAATGCCAAAATTTATGAAGCAAACGTGAGTGTCATAAAGAAAAGGCTATACCTTAGAACATACACAGATAAACGTATAAGTAGAAAGGTATATAGTGTTTGATGTTATAAAAATACTGTGAAAACTGTCTCCATGCAGTCTCTAAGGAAAACTCACAATGTTATAAACACCTATCTATGGTATGACTTCAACCATGTTGGAAAAAACAGTTTACAAAAATATAACAACTTGTAAAATTAAGTGGTGTTCTCTGGAGTCAAACTAACCATGTGGGAAACACAATTTTCCCCAAGTAGGCTATCTTGAAAATACTGCTTTGATAATTAGAAAAATTGAAGAGTTAGTGGAACTTTGTTCAAAAAGTAACAGCAAAATACAGAGAAAGTTTAAAAGGTACAATTATTTTTGTTCGTTAGCGAAAGGGTTTATTCAGCTTACACTGCCACATCACAGTTCACCATCAAAAGAAGACAGGACAGGAATTTAAAAGGGCAGGGCAGGAAATTCAGCCTACAGGGACCTGGAAGCAAGAGCTGGTGCAGAGGCATGGAGAGTTGCTGCTTACTGGCTTGCTCAGACTTTTTTTTTAACTGATTTTATTGAGCTATACATTTTTCTCTACTCCTCTCTCTTCCTCTCCCCTTCCTTCCTCTCCCCTTCCCTTCAACCCTCTCCCATGGTCCCTATGCTTCCAATTTACTCAGGAGATCTTGTCTTTTCCTGTGTAGATTAGATCCATGTATGTCTTAGGGTCCTCATTGTTGGGATTGTGAATTGCAGGCTGGCTTTCTTTGCCTTATATCTAAAAGCCACTTATATTAAAAGAACAATATCATTTTTCAATATATTACAGTATCAATCAAAGGAGCTCGATACTACTTTTGGAACAAATTTACAACAGATCTCATCTCTCCATTAACCTTTTCCCTAAAGCCTAAGAAGTTTCTTGTCAAATAATTTTCAAGAAAAAAAGTATGTTAATAATTTAGACTTCAAGTTATAAGTCTTCTACTGGTTAGCCAATGCTCCTTAGCTATTTTCAAATTGGATCAGTGGGGCCTCTCAGTAAAAGATGTAGGGAACACAAATGCCTATTCCCCTAAGCACACCTCCACCTGGGATGGATTTATTCTTACTGCTTTTCATTTATAATATAATTAAAGAGAAACTCATTATCAAAGCAGAGTTTAAATGTATCTCCCTGTTTATACTGATTTTCTGCATTAGAACACATCCCTAGATCTCACTAGAGGTTCCACCACCAAATAAAGCTTACCCTATGCTGAGGAATATCCATACAATGTCAGAAAACTCTGTGCCTTGTATTTAGATTAACTATGACAAAGTCAATTTACATGAATGTAACATGTATTTGAATAAGGGGTTATGGGTTATATTAGTGAAACAAGTCTTGCACCACTGGTGCTGGCCTAAGTGACACTCTGGCTAGCATTTGATGTGTTATTAATAATAAAACCGACATCAACAAATACTATCTGCATGTACCAGATGCTCAATTAAAGCTTATCTCAGGCTCCTGCCCATACACTTTAGGATGCTCACTATCCATTACTACGGCAGAACTGTGATGGCAGGAAAGAAGGAAGAGCGATTCTGTCCTGCGCACAACGCACTCACACTACACCTCATGGAGAAGTCTGCTCTCCCATGCTTGTCACCGGGGGAGAATCAGACTTTGTCTGGGAGATAATGCAAATGCTTGTCTCGCTGCCAAGCACTGAAAACACTTATGTAACAGGCAGTGGTATCACCAGAGTGTTTCTGTTGCCCTGCCAAGGGGCTACACTTTGACAAGAAACATGTGAGTTTAACCTAGCAGTGTCCAGAAGAAAATCAAACTCCAAGTAAGTTAAGCTAAAACTTTCTACTATATATTAAACATTGTTATTTAGAGATATTCACTTCTGGAAGGAGAAATGAGCCACACCATGTAATATAAAACATTCCAAGGCTAGAGTGAGTGTTAAATATTTTAACAAATACTAATACCAAATTTATCACTTCCACAAGTTGTAATGGCTTTTACAAAGAATGGATTTTATTAGCACATACAGATATATTTAATTTCACTATATCATAACACATAATGTTCAAACCTCAAGTCTTTAAATTATTAGAATAAAAATTGTACCAAGTTAACTTTGACAAATTAACAAGTCAGTATAAAAGCGTAAATTGGTAGTAATAAAATTTGCTAAGTTATTCAGGTTTTAAAAGCAGTTAATTTTCTGTATGTATAATAACCAATGCAATTCATTCTTCATAAATGTAGAGACTCACATAGCTCAAATGGGTCATGATTTCTTTCTCAAGACCATATTATATTAGTTATGTTTGAGTGTCAATAATTATTTTGAGTGCATAAACTTTAACCCTATACTATAAACTTTCTAATATAAGTATTTATTTTTATTTTATAGAGGTTCACATGGATATTCTCAAAATATTTGGGGTTTTGATTGTGATTTCTATAGGTTACTCCTGTAGTTGAGAATTCAGCACGAAGTCTGGAGATGAAAATGTGGTTTTGTTCCTTCAGTCACAGAGTAATTAATGAAAGCAGCATCGTTAGTATAGGCTACTATTTGGAAAGTGGGGAAGTCTTCTGTCTTCCAGGAAAATCCTTACACCTTAACCAAGTCCTAGTCTCATCTTCCTGTGAACCAGCCTTGACAGTCCCCAATATATCACATGACAAATTAATATCAAGCTCATGGTAATTTACTCAGGATGGCTACATCTACAAATGTCTTCTGATCCAAATGTACACAACCTTGATTCTTGAATGGAACAGATTGTTCACAGTTCATTGACGCTCACTTGAAAGCAACAAATGCCAGATGTTGTTGGATATCAAAAGAAACCATGAAGGCAGGAGTCACAGCACCACACACATGACAGAGAGGGACCTGTGTGTCATCCGTGTCTGTTCACTGTGAAATGGGTTTCTGAATGCTTTGTCTATGAACCATGCTAGGAATGTGCTTCCTAAACTGCCCAATGTAACTGAGTGAAACTGTATTTCTGCTTGTTTAGATTCGGATAGAAAATTGGTTTTATATTACTGGAATGCACATACCCTAGTATCAATCTAAGCTAACATTTCAGCTCATCTGCTCATTATCTTTTAAACCTAATGACTTATTCATTTATTTATTGCAACTGTAGATTCTATAACATGCAAGCTACTGGGTGCTGGTCTAATTTCTGAGATGTACAAAGCTCATATCACCCACCTCTTCAAGCCTGAACTTCGGTAGAGTGGAGCTAACACTTTGAAAACTGGGAAATGAGGAAGGGTCTCCCTAAAGATTGCTGTGAAGATTGGCAGCCATGGTATTTTAATATGAGAAGGTTAAGTATGAAATAAATGGCCTATCTGGCTCAGGACCCGATCCACACCAAAGGCAGAAAAAAAAAGTTCAAATAAGCAGGGATAAGAAGAGGGATGTTCTAGCCTTGCCCAAGGCCTGGGCTGAGAATCAGCTAGCAATGCTCTCTTGAGTCATGTTGAGGGCAAGAGGCCAAGGCAGATCAGCAAACATGAAGCGAGCTACTAAGCCCTCTGGCAACCTAACCAGACCCAGGAATGGTTCTGCCTGAGGAGCTGTCAGTCAGAGGCAAACCCCAAAGGATATGTATCTCTAGAGTATAACCTCCGGTCCTCCTTGCCTCAAGTTGTTGTAGAATATATCAAAGCACTTAGTCTCAGAGACCAACACAAAGCCTTCTCCACTTGTGTGCACCGGACAACACTATTGCCTACTCAGGAGATACAGTCTAACCCTGCCTTGTCAGAGGCAATCACAAAACCCAGCGGCGACTGCCCCAGCCAAAGTCTAATCAGACCTCAGAGTACAGCCAGGGACATCTTCTGACCTCTGAGCTCAGACAGTGACCCAGTGCGGGGACAGAGTCCTACAGCCAAGGTCCGCATATCATGTTTGCTGTGAGCTGGATGTAATAAATAGTGAAGGCCTGTCAACAGCAATCACACACACACCTGTGCAAGATGAAACTGGTGGCTGTGTTTTCTACACTGTGCAGGGACCAACAGAAGGTCATAAAATTGATATGAAAAATTGAAGTGGGGAGGAGTAAAAATAAAAATTCGTGAAAAGAAGCTGTGTCTGAACACA
>JAQHUG010000308.1:1564069-1576382 GCA_028555095.1 Dicrostonyx torquatus
GGCTTGGTGTGGTTTGTTGAGGAGTGTTGGGTTATGTATCGCAGGCTAGTTTCAAACTCAGCATATTCCCGCCTCCTTCAGCGCCTCCTTCAAATTCCTTCAACCTAGAGAGTTGAATATAACAGGTGTCTTTGAGCAGACCTAGGCCTTAGGTGGGAGTGATGCTAGCCCTGGACTGAGGATCAGCCCCCATAAAGTCAGAAGCTTTAAAACACTTTCACTGATCCAAATGTAAATATCTACATGACATTTTGTTCTGTGCTTTAAGATTTTGAATAGTTTACATGTACTATCTGAAGCATAAAAATCATTAGCCTGAATTCTGATTTCTATGAATTCTAGTTCAGTTTTTTTTTCCCTCTTAACTGAAGAGTATTCACCAGCCTACACACTTTAGCTCTGGAGGGAAGAGCTAGCTCTCTGTCAGTAGGAAGGGAAGGGAGCCCATGGAGAAACCTGCAAGTCACTCAGACCTATATTCCATTTATCAATAGAGTCCAGGTTTAACAGGAAGGTCGGGGTTAAAGTAGCCAATTTAGGAACACTAAGGATGAGAAGTAAAGAAGCTTGTAGCTGAAGATGAGATTACAAGCCACAATGACAAGATGGAAGCTTGACTAGAAACGGCTCTAGACTAGAAAAGGCTGACTTGCTGGCTTCTCTGCAACCTTCGGGTAGCGTATGCAAGACACTGCTCTCGTGTTGTATCCTACACATATAGGAGAAATCCCCCACCTATTTCAGTACAGATACCCCAGCCCATCTCATACAGAAGGAATTAACAAAGAACAACCGCCGGTACTTCTGAATATCTCCTAAGAACAGGAATAGATGAGACAAGTTTCAGAATCTCTTGCATTTACTCAGCCCAGGATATTCCAGGGAACTAAGCAACATAACAACAGTTACCTTGGTCTTCGTCAGTTTCTGCCATAGTCCAATTAAAACACCTAGACAGAGACATCCGATAACTTTTTCTCTCTTGTGAACCCCTCTAATTCTTAGAAGCTTATTTTTCTTTCCTCTCATTCTCCCCTTTTTTTACTCAGTCTCTCCTTTTTCCAGGAGCCTCTCAGTACTGCATGCTTCTGCTTCCCTTGCTCTCAAAGGTATCTCTGTCTTTTGTCTTCACTGGTGTGAAAGCCCAAACTCAGCAGCCTTTGTCTCAAGTCCATCTTTGGTGGCCTTGAATTCCCAACACCCTGGGTCTTTGGACAAAGGTCACCTGGACCACTGCAGGAAATGTCCCATTGTGCTCAGGAACCTGCTCCACTTTGAAGGTAATGAACTGAACTTGTGACAAATCCAAGTTTGCTATGCAGATTCCTATTATACTTTAATCCCTATGACTTTTGCTCTGGTGGAATCTCCACCCCAAGCCCCCTCCCCCATCTCTCTCAAACCTGCAACATCTCAGAAAAGCCTGTCCAATGAGGACCTCAGTCCCAGAGAAGCTGATGGCCACTCCCACAGGATATTTAAAGTGCCCCCCACAAATGGACATGTGTTTTTTCCATCTCTCTTCCCCATCTCCTCTCTGGGGGTACAGAAGATCATCCAGGAGAGTTTTATCCATTAAACCTGGGCTTTTTCTAATTTGGTTTGATTTGGATTGCTGCCTCAGCAGAGAGGTTTATCAGGCAGGGTGCAGAAACTTTACAGCTCTTTTCTAACTACTTCACTACTGTTAAATTCCAGGTATAGTCCCAGAATTTGATGTAAGAGGTGTTAGGGGTAAAAGTGAAATAGTTCCCAGAAGAATGTAAGAAAATGATTTTTAATAAAGTTTCTACACTAAAAATGAGTATTAAATCACATTTCCAATATGTCTGAGGACTCTGAAAATAATCAAAAATTTTATTAACCATCTTTTATTTTTAAATACACGCTGATCTTCTCATAGTATTTAGATATTTAACATCTGTCCTTGAGCCCATCTTCTACTCAATTTCTTTCACATAGTTTGGTCCTAGTGGGATATGTTTTAATGCTTGAAAGCAACCCTTTAGTAAAAAATATTATACTAATTTGCAAAGTTAAAAGAAGTCAAAAGAGCCGGGCGGTGGTGGCGCACGCCTTTAATCCCAGCACTCGGGAGGCAGAGGCAGGCGGATCTTTGTGAGTTCGAGACCAGCCTTGTCTATAAGAGCTAGTTCCAGGACAGGCTCCAAAGCCACAGAGAAACCCTGTCTCGAAAAAAACCAAAAAAAGAAGAAGAAGTCAAAAGCTTCAGTGAAACAAAATTTTAAAAGAGAAGAAGGTTTCTGGTTGCGTACAGAGGATACATAGTTTTCCTTATTCTGTCCAGCAGCAACTAAAGTTTGGCTTTTGTGCATGGATGGCCCAATACGAGAGTCTGGAAGTTGTGTAAATCTAAGGCTTATAGGCACCAAGAAAGGATACAGTGTGAGTCCCGTAGGTTTTCCTCTTGTCTCAAATATTCCACATGTGGAGTTGATGAAGCTGGTAAGTTGTAAATGCCACACAAAATTAAGCTTCAACAGACGCCTCTCCGATGAAAGGATGAGGGAAAGGGCAGACTCAGACTAGCAAGGCTGACAACTTTTGGAAAGTACTATATCACTTGCAGGATTATAAACATTCTCACCCACCTCCACGGTGCTAGCAAAGTGAGTGAGAAACTTTATCTCAGCTACTTCCTACAAATTCCCTATTCTGTCCTGCAGAGTCCTGAAACATTACAAGGCTCACGATGTTCAGAACACTGCAAGACTCACAAGAACCTTCCCCAAGATGACATGAGCAGGGGAGGCTCTACCTAAGGGAAATACTAACACGTTATGAATGGAGCTCGGGGATGCAGTTATTCTCATATATGACTCATCTCTTTATGCTGGCATGGGCACTTCAAAGATGCCTCTGGATTGACTTGTAAATTAGCTGTAAAAAAAAAATCTCATTGGCTAACAAAATTCCAATTGAATGGAGGTGTTTCTTTGGTTTGTTGTCAATGTTGTCTTGGATAACTAGAGATTCATTCATGTCGTCCCAGGAAATGTCACACCACAAAACCCTAGAATAGCATTCTTGAATAGAGTCTAGCCAGGGACCCCAAGTTCCTATTGCTAGTTGGTTTAAGAGATGGAGAAGTGGGACCCATACCATTTCAACTCCTGCAATGAAAAGTCTTCTGTGCAAGGTTCGTGGGGACCATAAGCAACCCAGAGTTCTCCAGCTACCTACCCTAAGAAGCAATGAGGCTGGCTGCAGAGTTCAGGAAGGTGAGGTAGTTCTAGTTCTCCTCCTATACGCAGTTATAGGAAGCTTTTACTGATAGATTAGAATCACATAAATCCAAAAATTGCAGGTTTTAATAGAAAATAGTGTCTCCTACAAGGCACAAAATTTTAAAGTATCAGATAAATTCACCTGTCATACCAAAAGGCAAGATTTGAAACTGAATAAAAACATAAATCAATAAATGCCAGCATAAGGTTGATAGAGTTGTTAAAGGAATCTGACAAATATTTAAAAGTAGCCATCATTAAATGCTTCAAAATACAAAGAAAAAAGAAAAAGCAAGTTATAAAAAACCCAAAATGACATCAGTTGAAAATCAGAGACTTCAGCAAGAAAATATAGAATTAGCAAGGGAAAAAGTACAAATGGGAATTCTTAAAATTAGAAAAATATGACTTAAATAAAATATTCAATAGATGGAGTCAAAAGAAGAATGGAAGAAAAAGAGGAAAATGTAAGTGGAGGGAGAGAGCGGGAGACAACTCAGTAGATGAGAGCGTCTGTCAGGCAAGACTAAGAACCTGAGTTCAGATCCCCAGCATCCACATAAAAGCATGCAAGGACGCATGTGCCTATAATCCCGACACTGGGTGGAAGTAGGTGATGGCAACATTGAAGCTAGCTAGTAGGCCACCATACCCAAAAACTCTGCAGGTGAAAGGCCCTTAGTCATTGGGATAAAGCATGAAGTAATAGAGACAACCTCCTAACACCCTCCACTGCATTGCACATAAGCACATAAGCACCTACAGACCCATCCACCCACTGGACACATACCTTTCTCCCAGAGAATTAGACAATGAATTGAAAATAAAAACAACAATAATGGCTCAACAACATGGGAAAATCAATTAAAAGCAAACTGAGCCTCCCTCCCTCCCTCTCTCTCTCTCTCTCTCTCTCTCTCTCTCTCTCTCTCTCTCTCTCTCTCTCTCACACACACACACACACACACACACTACAGACCCATCCACCCACTGGTCACATACCTTTCTCCCATATACAATGAATTGAAAATAAAAACAACAATAATGGCTCAACAACATGAGAAAATCAATTAAAAGCAAACCGAGCCTCCCTCCCTCCTTCTCTCTCTCACACACACACACGTACGCACATGTGCACACATACACATATACACATGAATATAACAAGAGATAAAGTACACATGCCATAAGAGTCTGAGATCAGGAGAAGAATGAAGAACTGTATATACACTCAAAAAAAATACAGAGAGAAAATAGCCCAACGCTTGGAGTGGAAAAAACACATAGTTACTGAACTGAGAAGTCTCATATAGTTTAAGCCCCCAACCAAACAAAAACAAAAACAAAAGAAACCACCACAATGTTTTCCTGGTTACTTTCAGTTTGTTCGTTTATTTGTTCAAGACAGCATCTTCCTGTACAGACCACCTGTCCTCTACCTGACTATGTGTCCCAAGATCACTCCAAGTATGTGATCCTCCTGCCTCCACCTCCAGGTGCTAACATTGAGCTTTTGAAAGCTCAAAGTGAAGGAATATTAGGGCTCAATTATACAGAAAAATAATTCAAATGAACCTCTGAATTTTCATGAGTAGCTAGGGGTCAGGAGGAAGCAGCACAAACCTTTTCAAGATCTGAAGGAAGAGTCATATACCCAGCAAAAATGTTGTCAGTAATGAAGGAGAAATCAAAATCTATTCATGGGAAAAGCTGAGTTGATCTCTTGCAAGCAGACCTTTCCTGAAAACACACCTAAATGATGCTCTATGCCACAAGGTCTTAAACTCTGGGTTGTGACCCCCTGTGAGGTCGTGAGACCCATTGCGGAGCTTCTAGAAATTTTGGTAGCAACAGCAGAAGAAAATGTTTTCTGAATGTGTGACCAAAATGTAACGAGAAATCAAGTCCACAAGCATTGGAGAGCTAGTTAGCAGAGAATAGCCTTTACCAAGTGAGCCTGGGGACCCAGTGAGCCTGGGGGCCTAGTGAGCCTGGGGACCTAGTGAGCCTGGACCAAGTGAGCCTGGGGACCAAGTGAGCCTGGGGACCAAGTAGCCTAAGGGGTTCAGTATCCTTAACTCAAATGAAAAGTTGCATGTGGTGGCACACATTTGTAATCCCTGCACTCCTATGATGTAATCCCACACTCCTATGATGCAATCCCTGCACTCCTATGATGTAATCCCTGCACTCCTATGATGTAATCCCTGCACTTTTCTGATATAATTCCAGCACTCCTATGATGTAATCCCTGCACTCCTATGATGTAATCCCACACTCCTATGATGTAATCCCAGCACTCCTATGATGTAATCCCAGCACTCCTATGATGTAATCCCAGCACTCTTATGATATAATCCCTGTACTTCTATGATGTAATTCCTGTACTCTTATGCACAGGCAGAAGAAGTTGGTAGAAAATTATTCCACTAACCTGAACTACGCAGGCAGAGCCAGAAACAAGAGACCCTGCCTCAACAGGGTGGAAAGAGTAAAATCAACTCCCTGAAGGTGTCCTTGGCCCTAGAAACTTGGACTAAGCTGTGGTTGCGTGCACATGCACACACACACACACCACGAAAAATAAACAAAGCTATTTATTGAAAAGGCAAATACATTCACTCAACCTGTACCAGAAAAGCTTCTTCTTGTAGTAGATGGTAATTCACACAGAGATCCACAGCTGGGCAATGTGCAGAGGCTGAGAGACTTTGGAGCACTCAGCCCTCAATGGATGACTTTGTCATACCCGTCCCCTCAGGGCTCAGGGACATGTGCAGAAGAGAAGGCAAAATGAGGGTGGCTCTAAGAAAACCATCTTCCTCACACAACATGGCTGGTGACCCTGTGAACTCACAGACTCTGGGACACCACTCAAGAAGTCTACACAGGATCAAACCAGGCAAAATTGCACCACTGAGGATGGGAAGTGGCCACAAAGGCCCGCTCCTAACCAAGACCTTATATACAATTGATTTCTTCTGGGACAGGAAGAAGCAGTTCCCTCCAGTAGAGAGCCTGTGCATATTAACCACACTCTGGGGCAGGTTGCATGCCCAGGAGGGGCTGGTCAATGAAAACAGACTCTACGCTCTTTGAGGTTTTTATATCGCTTTGGGGTTTTTGTCTTACTAGATTTCTTTTATTATTATTATTATTGTTTTTGTAGTTTGGTTTTTCTGTTTTGATCCAAGAGTTTTGGGTGTTCCATTTGTTTTGTTTTTATTTGAGAGAATTTTTATGTGAGAGAGAACATAAAGTTTGGTAGATAAGGAGGTGGGGGAGAAGAAAAAACATGATCAAAATATATTGTATGGGAAAGAAATAAAACCTCTTTTTAAAAATCATATGCTTAACTCAGGAGTTTCTGGCAACACTGTCCCATGTAACACTGCAGAATTTCACTGTAGTTTGTTGTGAAAACACGGCATCGGTACTTTTCACTAGATAGGATGTCACTCGAAGCAATGCCCATCAATGACTGCCTGAAATAGCTCAGCCCAGATTCTTGACTAACACATGCAGTGAGCTGCAGCATTGTTACTGTACATACAGTACTCTGCTCTTAGAAAAACAGTTAACCACAGAAAACAGACTTGTACCATTTTTTTCTTACTGTCTTTCCTCTACAGTTAGTATCAAAGTTGTATGCCTCTGTAGTGTACTATATTTAAGCCTTTGATTTTTTTTAAAAAATTGCTCTCTGAGTTGCTGACTTGAGCTTTAATTTACAAAAAAAAAATCACTCTGTAAATTTCAGCTTTGGATTAGAACAGAATTTCCAACGATTTCTGAAATATATTTCAGCCATTTTTGCTGTGCATTTATGTGACTCCGTGTTCTCACAATCAATAACGATAATGTCAAAATATGATCCGCTAACCCTCTTCTGTAAGTACTCAAGCATCACCTCTACAAGATCAAGAGTTAAAAAAAATGCAGCATGGAAAAGATGGGAGTTCCTGCTGCCCCATGTGGTTGAGGAGCTGGGCATAGTTGATGACTGCTCAGGGAGGGAGAGTGACTTTTCTCATTGCTAGATTGCCTATACACCAGTGGGTGACCCTTTAGACATTCACATATAGGTGCTGCTAATTGGCCTTAGTGGGGTATTTTTAAAATAACTTGAAGTTGGAAGGGAGATGGGAGATATTGGAAGGGACAGGGGTATCTGGAGGGAGGTAGCAGAGGATGTATATAACCAAGATATATTTCAAACATGAATGAAATTTTCAATAAATAAAAAAATATTTTGCTCAATTCTGATAAATGCTGAAGATGCTGTATGTCTTATAGGATCAAATATTTGGAAAAAATTTAATTCCTTTAGTAAAAGCAAATAAGCAAATCTATGTCATTCTATGCAAATTTGCTTTAATTTTAATATAGGATACAACCATATACACACCAAAGTGTGAACCCCTGGCCAGCAACCTCAACATCACTAGGTGGAGAACCAGATTCTCAGTTCTCAGTCCTAACATTCTGAATTTCTCTGGAGAGAGAGGGGCTAGTAATCTGGATTTTAACAAGCACTGGGTGTGATTGTGAGGTGCTGAAGTTGGACGGAGCACAGGTATAGTTAAAAGGACAGCACATATGCTAGCACAGACGCTTATTAAATGCACCCACATCCCTTCAGATACATAGGCTGGCATCAAAATTGCAGAGGAATCTAGCTTCATCTATACAAGATACATAAGGGGCCTAGGGTGGGAAGGAGCTTCAATTGTATAAAAAAAATTCTACTTTCCTACTATTTCAATTGGTTTTCTACATACCTTTGACCAAAAAAAAAAATACAATTTCAGGGCTGGCAACTTGGTATTGGACAACCAATTGGGAGCTCTTCTATGGGTAAAACTGTTTATCCTGCTCCCAGCATTCCTTAGTTCCCTGTTCTTCATTGTCTTGGACTGGGGTCTCATGAGTTTTCCACCCCCCATGCTAGCATGTCCTATCATAGCAATAGGAAAGTAACTGATACTCTTGCCAAAGACCAGCTTCTTCCTTTCCAAATCGTGTTTTAGCTCACAACGGTTGGAGCACAGACATCAGTCAGCACAATTAAGAGTGGCCTGTTTAACACTTTCTAATCAATCAGGAGTGAACCTAGACTAATAGGCTTACTGCTTTTATTTCTGATTGGCAAACGCTGCTATTGCTAAGCAATGGCTTCTTGCCTTCTAACTTGCCGCTTGTCAGGAAGTCATCTCCTTGTTCTCATGATCACTATTGGATAAGTGTATCACTGGGATAGGGTGTTCTCATGATCACTATTGGATAAGTGTATCACTGGGACAGGGTGTTCTCATGATCACTATTGGGTAAGTGTATCACTGGGATAGGGTGTTCTCATGATCACTATTGGGTAAGTGTATCACTGGGATAGAGTGTTCTCATGATCACTATTGGGTAAGTGTATCACTGGGATAGGGTGGTCTCATGATCACTATTGGATAAGTGTATCACTGGGATAGGGTGGTCTCATGATTACTATTGGATAAGTGTATCACTGTACAGATAGGGTGGTCTCACCTTGGCCTGTGCAAGGTGCCAGCAACTATTGCTAAGCTTGACCTTGCAGCTTTAAATTGGACAACTTTCCATGAAATTGGCCTCTAAAGCAAGCACTACCCAGGGCCCTGCAGCAACTCAGTGCCAGAAGCCAAGCTGATGTGAGTGGCATATGAAACCACCAGGGACCATGTTGAGGCTTGCGGCCCGTTTATTAGCTGAGGTCATAAGTGGGTTTGTGGTCCTAACAAGGCCAAGGATGTCTGTGCTCTTGTTACCATTGAAGCCCATGCGATGCTTGTGGTCTGGGCTGCTGCCTGAAGCTGCGTTAATATCTTTGTGTGCGGGAAAACTGTACCATCTCTCATTGGCCCACAACACTACAGTGTATGGATGCAGTGTATGGATGCAGGAGAGTTTCTGCCAGCCAGCGAATCGCTCTCCTCAGCTGATGGCTTTAAGCATTGGTGCAGGAAAAGAAAGATTCATCCTTTTTCAGGGGACTTGGCACTAAGGATTTGACCATGCTCCAGTGAATATATGGACCACACAAAACGGATTTGTTTTCTCACAGGGGAGAGGGCGGTTATGAGGGAAGGGAGCCAAACATGGGGAAACTGAGAGATAAGTGCAATTGGGTGTATGACGTGAGATTCCCCAATAATCAATAAAAGTAAATGATTAAGGAAATTATATGAAGGAATTTAAAATACTCAGATATTTAAAACTGAATTTTTCATGTCTTCTGCCTTAGTTACTGTTCTATTGCTGTGAAGAGACGCTATGATCATGGCGACTATTATAAGAGAGAGGATTTAACTGGGAGTTTGCTTACAATTGTAGAAGTTTTAGTACATTATCATCATGATAGGAAGCAGGGCGGCATGTGGGAAGACACTGGAGCAGTAGTTAAGAGATACATCCAGATCCATAGAGAGAGAGAGAGAGAGAGAGAGAATGGGGATCTGGGCTTGTCATATGCTTTTGAAACCTCAAAACCAGCGACACACTTCCTCCAACAAGGACATGCTCTTAATCATTCTAATATTTTCAAATTGTGTCCCTCCTTCTTACTAAGCACTCGAATATATGAGCCTATGGGGCATTTCTTCAAACCACCGGAGCTTCCATGCATTCCTTCCTATAAACCATGATTCCAAAACCTAAATAAAGACAAGAGTCTTAGAAATGGCAGGGATGTGGGATTCTCACATATATTGTCATTTAGCTTCATCCATGTTTCATAATGTTCCCCAGACTCTGATTTTACTCCTTGTTTTCACATCCGTTCCCTGTTCTCCTAGCTCCAGGCAGATATCATCGGCTCTCTTTATCATATTTGTGCTACTGTTTTGCTTTTGGCTATTTCTAAAATCCCTTTGTATCTCTCTCTCTCTGAGTCTCTGTCACTGTGTGTATCTAGGTGTCTATATATCTCTATATAAACACCTTGTGTACTATGTGAGTATATTTGTGTGTATGTTTTCATGTGTGTAGTTGTTTATATATCTGTGTGGATATACACGTGTGTGATCTCTGTTTGTCTGTGGACCTATGTGTATATCTACACATGTATCTACGTGTCTGTGTACACAGGCATATGGGTGTGTATATGTACCTGTCTGCATCTATTTGTATGTATCTGTGTTTGTTTCTGTTTATCTGTTTGTGTATGTGTGTGTGTCTGTGTATCTGTGTACATGTGTACCCATGTGTACCTATGTGTGTTTTTACATATGCATCTGTGTGTATGTGTGGCAAAACTTGGAGATCTTACTGCTTACCTTTGTCTAAGATTCTATGCAAGTATTAAGAAAATATCCAGTACCAAAAGGCAATCTTGTGTTATGCCAATCATTGTGAACCAAAAGCTTCACCCAGGTGAAATCTGCTTTGAGATGTTCTTCATAATTGTGGTACAAATTGACAAAGACCCACGGGCACTGGGTCATTATGACCCTGCTGTCAGATATACGTAGTAGCCATTGACAAAACAATTTTGTTTAATCTTTTCTTGAGTTTATTTTAAGCTGATATATGACAATTGCTCATATTAATAACATAGAGATATAGTAGAATCTATGTGTACACTGTGTATAATATCATGGAAGAAAGAAATTCTACTCCCTGAAACATACAAACTTCTCTCTTATAGTTCTTTATAGAACATATTCTAAATGGCTAAGCTAGGTTTCCTACTATGTAGAGAACACCTAGTCTTATTCCTAGTCTAACTATATTCGGGTAATCATGAGCCAAGATTTTCTGCCCCCTTGCTATTTCTCCTTCCAGTCTTTAGTAATCACTGTTCTGTTCTCTATTTCTATGAGTCCAATGTTCTTTTTCAAGGTTCCACATGTAAGTACGATCGTGCTGTGTTTGTCTTTGTGTTTTCTACTTAACATACATTTTTTTTCTACTCCAGTTCCATCTATGGTTGCTGTGCATTCTCTTTCTGGCTGAGTAGTATCCCAGAGTGCATGCCTGCCACATTTGATTACCCATCCATCTGCAGATAGACACGTTGGCTTTCCCGCGTCTTCCCTATTTGAATGGAACCACAATAAACGTGGGGTGCAGGTATCTCTTTGATAAGGTGACTCCCTTTCCTTTCCACATACACTCCAAAGTGGGCTCACTGGGTCCTGTTTCTGCAACTTGAGGAACCACTAGGTTGTCCTCCATAATGGGTCTTTAACGTTCTGTCCTTAAGAGCAGTGTGCAAGCCTCTCCTTTTCTCCACTCCTTTACCAGGCAGCTTGTTTGATGATTTTATTGGTGCCATATTAATAACATAGAGATATAGTAGAACAGACATCGCAGGATATCTCAATGTGGTTTTGCTTTGTATTTCTTTGGTGATTAATGACATTGATTTTTTTTTCATATCCTTGTTGGCCATTTTTTCTGTCATATTTCAGAAATGTCTGCTCAAAAAGTTTAGCCATTTTCAAAGCAGATCATTTGCACGCGCATGTGTAGAATTTTTTGAATCCCTTGTGTATTTTGGACATTTATTTTGTTATCGGATGACCAGTATAGGCTCTGTAAGCTACCTAGCTGTGTCTTATCATGGTCTATGATTAACTTCTGTGTGTCTACCACCAAGGCTCACGTAGGCATTGGCACTGTGTGCCAGCCATTGGTGAAGTGGCCTTCCTGGGGTATAGTATTGTAGTGTTGGCTGGTTTTGTGCCTGATAGAGGAGCAGTGGGCATGCCTAGTAGGTGGCTATGTGTTGGCTTCACTATGAAATTTTCCTGGGGTGCCAGAGGGTTGAGAAGCTAGGATCTGGGCCTTTCTGCTGAGCCAAGGTTCTGAGCAGGCAGGGGCTTCATGCCAACCCCCTTGGGCATGAGGAAGTGATGGCAGTCCCTTTTGGGGGGTACAGTGTACTAGAGGGTCTATTTCCAATGTGCCAATGAGTCATAGCTGTGTGTTGTAAGTTATGGGGGAGAGGTGCATGTTGTGTTCCCCAGCCACCTGGCTCCCAAGCCCCAAGCTGCTGGCCCGCTCAGCCACTGGTTGCCTGCATCCGAAATAACCAC
>JAQHUG010000308.1:1747832-1762779 GCA_028555095.1 Dicrostonyx torquatus
AAGAAGAAAACAAGAAGAAGAGAGAAAGAAAAACTTTACCCACTGCTCAAATTCTGCCGTTTCCGGGAATAACAATCACGTGCGGGTGCTTGGCGAGCATGACCAGCTGTGTGCATGAGCTGCTCCTCTCTTAACAGAAATACCCTCCTTCCGCACCCTTGGATTCCCAAGGAAATGTATAAATAATCTGATCGTAGCATTTAAAGACACACTCTTCTACCTCCTCGGGGTAATGAGCAGCCTACGCTGGTTGAGTTTCCTTTTCCGAATTGCTCGAAAATTTACATTGAAAGCTTCCAAGCCTCCTCTCTGCTCCTATGTGGCAACAGGATAAAATACAGCTGATTTGTGAGCCAGCCCTGGCGTCTTCCTCCCTCCTTATCAGCACTTCTGTATCTCCCCCCCCCAAACAGCCCGACTTCCCTTCTTTATCTCTGCAGGAATCAGAAGGCGATAGTTCAAACTGCAGAGAGCATCTTCTTGGATTAGGAAAAGATGGTCTTCCATCTTGTAGTCAGGAAGGCTTTGTTTTGTTTTATTTCTTTAATGCAAGACTGGAGAAGTCATTGGAGGGGACTGGAATCATAGCACTACTTACGCCATGATATCTCATTTCAAACTTTGCCCTTAACAGCTCATTACGTCAGCTGCCATCTCTTTTTCCTCTCCCTCGTTTTCTGCTGAAAATTGATCTCATTGTTCTTGTCCACATGAAAAGGCCCAGGCTCAGGCATTTCAACTGGCTTCAGCTCAAGAATAAAAGATCCCTTTTTAAAGTGAAAATCATGACTTTTTGCCAATTCAAATCACATTACTCATTTTCGCTCCCAGACCAGACAAGAATGCCAAGTGATGCCCTCGTCAGGACCCATGCACACCGCTGAGAGGTCTGGCAGCCTGCCACTTCCCCGACAATGTGCCGGCCTGCGTGACCTGTGGGTTGATGGGGAGACCCCAGAAAGCCACTCAGACAGGTCTGCAATCATTCGTGGCATCCAGAACCCTACTACTCGGTTCCACACGGTGTCCCAAAGGAGTGTGTTGCCGACTGACTGGATTTTGGGCATCGCTTATGAGCCATTAAAGAGAAACTCTGCTGTTTTATCGGCAGCATGCAAACAGAAGTGGGTGAGATCTTATTTGTAAAGGCAAGCATTCTGAAGGGTTCAGAGGTGACCAGTGTGGCTGGAGCACTGTTTCCAGAGTTCTATGGAGACAGAGTTGCATAGCTGAGACACCAGGGCTGTAGAGACTCCTTACTTTCCTCCAGTAATGACCCCTCGCTCTAGACAGGTCCCATGACTCATTAGTCTCCAGGCAGACAGGCCCTTAGGTTCCTGTTCTCATCTCTGTGTCCTTAGCGGGTACAGAAGGAGCAAGGATTCAGAAAAGGGGAAATGTCATTTCTATTAGCATCAGGCACAGAAATGCAATAGGAAGCCAAATGATGAAAAAAGTACATAGGAGCTTATTGTTTTATTCTTGTAGGTTCCTACCATTGTGAAGCTAATTTTTAAATAAAATATTACTAACAACAGCATCCTATTCAAAGCATATGATAAACTGGGCTTGGGTGTGCGTGCCTGTAATCCCAACATTCAGAAGCCTAAGGCAAGGAAGACTGGTCTTGAACTTGGGGTCAGCCTGAGTAAGGTACACAGGAAGACCCTGTCGGAAAGAGAGGGAGGAGCATGATGATAAAACGTTGAACTCACCAAAATCTAACAAAGTTGCTATTTGTAGAGGTCAGGAGATCGCCACGGGAAAAAAATGGAATGAGAAATATTCAAGACGGAAGTGACAGGGAAAAAAAAATCTCCTTGGCATCAATGCATATAAATAGATTAAAGGTTTTACCATACAAATGTATTCCCTGCCTCGGTTTACGAGTCTACTTTGAACACAACAGCCACAGGGAAACTGTCACCGTGTTCTGTTTGCAAGTCTTGAGGCTTATCCATATATTTCCAGACACTTTCTGTGTCAGTCACAAAGAGCCCCCAGAGAGTCCTCAATCTTTTGCATTAGCATCAGGCAAACACAACCCAGGGAGGAGTTAAAACACAGAAAGGGTAATACGCGGCCACGAGACAGATTAGAAGGAGCCAAGATTTTTGCAGCCTGAAACTGAGGTGGCAAAGTTGAATCAATAATGATAATGAGCTCCTTATCAAGAAGATTATTCACAGGGATGAAGGAGGTGGGGAGGCTGTCCCTGAGTGAAAGGAAACAGAACTCTGTGTCTAGGCGAGGGAACCTAACAGATTACCCAGGTGGAATAGAGTGCTTCGTCGGGAGACACAGAGGGACAAAGATTAGAATCACAGCTCTTACATTAAATGCCGAAGCCCTTGTCTTTCTTCTGCTCGCTACAATGGCGGAGCTGGCATGGGTGAAATATCTTTTTAATATTCCAGATTCTTTCAGTTCTTCAAAACTCACTTTTGTATCGCTAATCCTTTTTGAAGATTTTGCCAACTAAATAAATCTCTGCAGCGCAGCACAGGTGCACAGGAGAGAGAGCCTGGCTATTTTTCAAACTGCAAACGACCCCTTTGGGACCCGATAGAATTTGTTGCTTCCCACGGCAGAACTCGGGTAGAGTCTTTGGGGAAAATGTTTCCAAATAGGAAATATTTGAGACAATTTGGGAGTTCATTTTTAGGCTGCCCCTGGGATAAATAGGTCCAAAAATTCAAAGTCTCTGGGCCCCAAATGGAGTACATGTAGAGAAATCTCAAAGTCTTTGTAATTCTTCTCTTAGCTGTACCTGAGATACAATGGGTGAGATAATAGATAATTTTATAGCCAGAGCAAATTAAGTAGATCAAATAACTGTCATCCTAAAAGAAAAATAAATGCCCCAGACAAACTGAATGGGTCATACAGAAACAACTCACGGATTGTACGGTAACTCAGTATAACACAGCATGGTTTCAGAGGCAGGATTTCAACCTGTCTCTGATGGCTAAGGGCCGTGTGAACTTCGGTGAGCTACTAAGCAACTCTACCTCAGCTTCCTCAAATTTAAAAAGCAGCAGTAAATGCCTAACTTGGATCCTGAATGGCCCAATGCCGATGTATTGAGGGCTCACTTCATCAAGTGAACCAAAGGCAGACTTGGGAACGAAAGGGTTTATTCTGGCTCAGAGTTCAAGAGCACAGCCCATTGTGGTAGGGAAGCCATGGCCAAGGACTTAGGGAGTCGGCCACATTGCAGCTGCAATCAGAAAATCAAGTGTGACGAATGCTTGTACCGGCTCCCTTTCTCCTTTCTCAATTCAGCTCAGAACAGTAGCCTATGCAATGGTGCCAGCCACGGTTAAGATGGGTCTTCCCACGTGAGCTAATCTAATCTACAAGATCCTTCACAGGCTTGCCCAGGGGCTAACCTAATCTACATGATCTCTTACAGGCTTGACCAGTCTTCTATATAGTTTTATATCTCATTGATCAACAAAATTACTCACTACAGACCTCAGCCCTCTACTCTCTCCCTTTTGCTCCTTGACCATGAAGTGAACAACTTTGCTACTTCCGGCATTCCCAAAATGATGTACTCCCCACGGGTCACACAACACAGCCATCTGATGATGGCCTGAACCTCCAAAACCATGGGCCAGAACAGAACTCTTTCTTCTCTTTATACATCGATTATTTTCGGTATTTCTTTATAGTGACAGAAACATAATGGAAGTATGTAGCTCAATAAGTTGTAAGATTCATTAATCTAACTTATGTAAGGCCGGTGGAATTAGGCCCAGCATATGGCATCACTAGCATTATTAGCCATGATTACAAGAGTCCTAAATTAAACCCTTTCTAATTTGAATAATTAGATGAGGTGATTAAAAACACTCCTGATCTAACTCTTTTTAGCACCATGGAGAACTGGATTCAAGTCCTTCTTCCATCATTAATCCTGTATGATCTGAAACAATGTAAGTCAATAACAGGCATCTTCTCAGAGTCCAGACTGGGACAGGGGTGTCATAGATGAAGGGACCATCACACAGTTCAAGCGAGAGAGAAGCCTGACTTGTGAAAGATCCCCAAAGTGGTCTTATCACCGAGGAGCCCCCAGACTCAATAACCAGGCCGTCAGATGCAAATGCACGAAGTGGTTTATTTCACGATTGCTCAACCGGGTGCAATAGCTTAGGGATAGCTAAGCACCCCGAGCATCCAGGCAAGCAAGCTTTTATAGGCAAAATCACAAGTTTTCCATGAAATATAATATGAGGTATGGGTACAATTGGGATTGGTCTAGATATTCAAACCAGAGTACAACCCAGAACGAAATTAGCATAGTTCAGCCCATTCTTAAGTACGTGACATCCTGCTGACCACGTGAAATTCAGCAAGCTACTTGACATGTGACATCCTGCCTGAGTCACATCCCATTGTGACTCAGTTTACAGTTTGATAATTATTTGCTGCGACCTATTCTGATAACCATCTGCCTAGAAGACTGTAACTGGTCTTGATAATCACTAACTCTCCTGCCCAGCGGGGAAGAAAGGAAGAACCTGCTGGTCAAACCTGTTTGTTACATTTTGTAATTTTCCATTATCCAACTCACTTAGTTCATTATGAAAAATCGGTTGGGGTCTTTCACTTGGATCATTCTCGTAGCAGTTTAAAAGAAACCAAATACTTGTAGACTTGTCTACAGTTAGGGCAAAGAACATGAAGGGAAACGAGAAGTTGGAGTAACCCGAGGTATTTGTCGAGAACAGCCAGTTGAGAGACATTGTCATGAAGGATGGCAAGAGAGCCTGGAAGGAAGCAAGGTGGAGCAGAGAATTCAGAAGTGCAGTTTGGGGTATGCCTGTCTGAAAACTCGGATTCACTGTTGGTCTACAGTCAGGTATATCAGTCCAAAAGATCAAGGCAGTGTCAGGGGTCAACATTAAAAATTGAAGAGATCAATGTTTAATGATCTTCCAATATTTAATGAGAGATGGCTCAGAAAGAAAAGAGAGTAAAAAAACCAGGCACTGGCACAACCCATCCAAAATTTAGAGGTCCAGCAGAAACCTGCACAAAGAAACAGGCAAGGAAACAGACAAAGGACCAAGAGGAGGGTGTCATGGAAACTGGGCCAAGACTGCTTCCAGCAGTTACATTCTGGTTTTGGAGATCAGGCCGGCAGCCCATCTTCAATACAAAAATAACATTGTTCTTCATCCTGATTTTAAATCGGTTACCTTCATATGGTGTAGGTAATTCAAACTCTATTTTAAAAGTGAATGAGACCTGCTGTTGAAGGGAAAGAAGGAGGAGAGGGAGGAAGGCAGAGGAGAAAGAAAGACCATTTTGGCTGTAACCAGTCTCCCTTTTATATGCCAAGGATTGACTGAGTAGCATTCCACTAAAAAAAAAAAAAAAAAAAATAGTGTTTTTTTTTGTTTTTTTTTTTTTTGCAGTCAGTATCAATATAAAATCTAAAACTTCACACAAACCCACCCAGCTGCCCAAAGTCACTATGAGATAGGACTGAAGTAAGGAAGAGGCCATAACATGAACCCCCAAATTCCCCTGCAACAAACAGGGCTATCGGGAGGGTGGAGAAGCTTGCAGGCCCACTTTGGAGCTGATGGCAGCCAGCAGCTTCCCGGATCTGTTTGAATCCGGCTGAGCTGAAACAACCACTCTAGTTTGCATCTCCGGTGCGCTCTTTCTTGTGGAATCAAATTTACTTAGAAATAGAAAGGCTGGGTCGGAGTTGCCGACTGAGGAAGGGGTTTGTAAGAGCAGGGCACGGACGGACGCTCATGCCATCTGCTGCAGATGCCAGAGCCCCAAAGACTGGGTTAGTGAAGATTGTTCCTTCCCGGCCGCCTTCATTTGTCTACCCTTCCTGAAGGAAGACTCCCTGACATGATCACTTTGTTATTTAACTGTGTTTCCACCTGAGCACCTGTCCTGCCGCCCTGGGTCTGTCCGAGCTGAAGGAGATTGAGCAGAGGGAATAGGCAGGCCACTGTCCACCAGGGGATTAGTGACATTTGCTTAGCATGTGTGTGTAGCTCACATTCATAGTTAGTGGCCATTTCTCCTAAGATCCCTGGGAGTAAGGGCTCCCTGCTGTGGGCAGGGTTCGGTAAAGGGGGACAACTTTCTGGGAGTTTCACAATGTGAAGAGAGGCTGTGCCAGAGCTCCGGGGGGTGCTGTCCAGCCACTGAGATATATAGCTTCATTATGAGCGATTCATCAACAGACAGCCATGGAGCTGAACAGGAGCCAGAAAGTTCATACTGGAACTAAAGGGACAAATCCAGCCCCGCCCACCACCACCACTACCACCACTGCTGTTCCTGATACATTTCCCACGCTGCTGTCTCCCCAAGCTTAAGGCCAAGGAGAGAGTGCACTGGGCAGTGCCCAGTATCAGAAGAAGAATGGTCATCATCCCCCCTCACCCTGCCACCTCAACACCACACCACACCCCAAACACCAAAGCTATGGGAGCTTCTCAGCTTTGGTGCAGGAGAATTGTCTGTATTCTGTCAATCATGTTTTAAATAAACGCTGATTGGCCAGGCAGGAAGTATAGGTGGAAAAACCAGACAGGAAGTAGAGGTGGCGCAAGGGGAGCAGGAAAATTTGGGTAGCAGGAAGCTTCCCTAGCATTCCTATGCAGATCTCCAAGGAGGCAACATATAAGCTGCCCGGCTGAGAAAAGGTACTGGCCATGTGGCTGACAATGGGTTAATATAAGTTATGGGAGCTGGTAGGAAGACTGAGCTAATGGGCCAATCAGTTTATAACCTAATGTAGACTCTCTGTGTGATTTTCTTTGGTTCTTGCCAGCTGTGGGGTACTGGGCAGGACAGTAACCCTAACGAGCAGGCCCCTCATGTTACAGAATGGCGCCCAATGTGGCTTCTTCTCTTTATCAGACAAGAGCTCAGCCTATTTAAATGCCCCTCACACAACCACACACTCTGTAGCCAATACCACATCATGTCTTTAATTCAGATTGTTTATAACCCTGTATCTTTGAAAGCCCTCATCAATTCGGTTGCTTTTCACTTAATTTCTCCTGCTCGGTGCATGCGGCAAGCTGTGCTTCTGAAGTACTGTTTTCCCTAGGACACATGTGACTCCCTCAGCTCTTCAATAGTACCAATAGGATTTATTATCAGGCAAGTGTGTCTTGGACTCATTCAAATGGGATTAGAACCAATATGGCTTAATAGCAAGTCTGTCTCACAAGGCAGCCCCATTTGAATAGCGAAAGCTTGGAGACAAAAAGTGTGGTCCTGGCAATCAGTGAACATCCCCGAGCCACCGCTGGCTCAGCAACAGATGAGGATAACGGCAACGTATCTCATGGTACAGTCATGTATGCAGACAGCGTGTCACACTCCGTGGCGGGGGGGAACGTGAAGGCTGTTTTTAACAAATGTCTCAGGTAGTATGAATTTCAGTTTCTTGGAAAAGCCCAACTTTAATGTAACCTGTGAGGCCCAGCAGAGCGATGAATGTAAAAATGCCTCTTCCCCTGATGACCACACTCCAGTGCTGATGACGGCAGCGGACTGTCGACAGTGTTCTCTACTGCTGGGAGGATTCCAGGGACCCTCCACAGCGTCGTGCGAGGAAACTAGGGCCCCTTCTCAATTATCTAAGATGACACATTGTCAGGATCTGTTCTCAAGACTGTCTCCTTCCCCACGCCCCTGAAACTCCATGGCGCTTTGAGTTTGTTAAGGAAACTTTGAAGTGGAGGCTCGGGAGAATGAGCAGCGACTGGGCTGAGAGAATAATAGAGTAACGACTGGCAGCTAATTGGGATGTACCACGCACCAAGCACTGTTCTCTAGATTTACATATGTTAAGTTCTTTAATTAAAAGATCATGCTGTTTTAAACCACAGCAGCTGTGGTGCTGGTCATACCTCTGTCCCTGCCGGCAACCACGGTCCACGCACAGGTGACTGTGTACTGTGTGACTTGTGGTTCTCATTCAAGATCAAGTTTTGGACCAGAGCCCTGCCTGGAACATCAGCATCGATGTCCCCTGCTCTGCGTGATCTGCCTCCAGGGACTTATCCTGAGGGAAGAGTTCTTTCTCAGTTCGCAAAGCCAAGGGAAGGGGCTTTTCCATATTGGAGAAATTGAGAGGTGAAATTTAGCCAGTGGCAAAACTATAGAAGCAAAAGGCTCCGGTTGGCTGTGATTCTTCCCAGTGCATACCCATCTTGGGCCCTGCAGACTCATTCCCATCCCTGCAAGACCTCTTTAGCCAAAAAATCAATCATGCACACGCAGGGAGAGGAGTATGGTTCTGACTCCTTCTGGCATCAACTCTGGATCCGCTTCATTAGGCTAACATCTGGGTCATTTCAATTCTGTTTCTAGTCCTGACATAATTGAAGCATCCGAATCGGCCATTTTCCACCTCTACTGCTTCCCACCCCCACCCCAGCTGCGGCAGTGGGAAAGTCTGCAGACAGTTCCGTTCACGCTTGGGGAACATTGCATCCTACGGTCTCTGTTGCAAGAGCAAAAGAAAGCCTGTCCTGCCGAAGACCAGGCATTCCTTCAGAGGGTGCACCTTCTCCCTCCTCCTCTGCTGTCTCTGAACTCTCTGAGGTGATGACGATCGTAACTGGGACAGCATCCAACCGATAAAATGTGACTCTGTAATTTCATCTGCATCCATCAAACTGTACAGGAACGGCTGCTGGGCCTTTGGCCTCCTGCTAACGGTTTAATTTTATTTCTGCTGAAGGAAATGATGATGGTTTGGATTAATATAGTGAATTGCAGGCCCTAATAATTCCCAAGATTACAAAGGGTAAGTGGCTAATGTATATAGAAGTACAGTTATTGGAAGACACTGTCTATTTAAGTCCTTGAGATGCTGTGTTTTAAACTGTGGGATCTAAAGGGTTGCGGGAAGTGGAGGGAGATCATATGAATTCATCAGTAAAACCCCCATCACCACAGAGAAGCTGTCTTTAAAGACTTAAGTATGCCTGTTGCCGAGAGCCATATCTGGGTCCCTGGTCCTGATGCAGCTGGGGCTGTCCATGGTGGGTTAGCACAAGGGGTCATTGGAACCATAGTGTGCTGGGCCAGCCCCTCCCTTTTCTGGACCTGGGATTGCTGGCCCTGCCCCTTGCTGGATACTGTAGCAGGAAAGCAGGTCCTGCCCCTCATGGGAGAACTGGCTCCAGCACTCACCATGAGTGTGCACCTCACCTGGGCAGCACCCTAGAGCTGACCCTATGGCAGGGGGTGCAAATGAGCCAACTCTAGGGGTGTGAGAGCAGGAGAGGTGACTCTATCTCCCGTTGTCTGCCATGTAGTATCATGGGTGAAAGAACCCCCCCCCCATATCAACCCATTACCGTCTGCGGCAGGTGAGGGAGCTGGCCCAGGGTCACAAGGATGGGGGCGCTAACCCTGCTCCTCACTTGCTGCAGCACACAAGAGAGTGGGTTCTGCACCCCTGAGGAGCATGGCCCTGCCCTCAGGGTTCCGGTGAGGCAGCCCTAAAGGCATGTGAGCAGGAGAACTGACCCTGCCCACCTCCCTCATATGTCCCCGGAAGGCCCTGCTCTTTGTCTGGGCGAGACAGTAGAGCTGCCCTGGTAGCATGAGTGTAGATGAACAGGATCTAAGGACCTGAGAGCCGGAGAACTAGCCTGCTCCTTGCCCCAGGTTACATCGGGCTAGCTGGCGGAGCAATGCTGGAGAGCTCGCCTGGGTGGTGAGGAGGAGGAAAAGCTGGCAGGCTGCCCAGTCCAGCTACCACCCAGGCCCAGAACCAAGCCTTTGAGTTGGCCGGACCAACATCCAACCCATCTGTGAACTGTTGGACCATGTGAAAGGGATGACCCTGCAGATCCAAAACAGCAGGATCTCCACGACAGGAGATCCAAGAGGAGCCCCAGTGAGAGCGAGCCCCTTATCGGTGGTGTAGCCCTTGCAAGTAAAGATGGATGGACCAAAGGGTAAGCTATGTGACTCAGGAGACCACGCTACAGCTTCCATGTCAAGATCCTTCTCTCCTTGTTGTTTTGCTTTGCTTTTGTTTCTGTTTCTGTTTTTGTTTTGTTTGGTTTGGTTTGGTTTTTGATTTTTCTTTTAAATTTGGTTGGATTTTTGCTTTTTGGTTTGTGTGTGTATGTGTGTGGTTTTGTTTTGTTTTGTTTTGAGAGGAGGCTGCAAGGGCAGAGTGTGGATTCGAGGAAACAGGGAAGTTAGTGGGATCAGAACACATGAGATGAAGTCCACAAAGAATCAATAAAAGTTTTTTTTTAAAAAAAAAATTAAGCATGCCAAACTAAAACAGAAAAATCACTAATAATATAAATACAAAGTTTGCTTTGTTGATTTTGTTTGCTGAACTGGCTTCTTAAGTATTTCTGCCTTCCCACGATGCCTTATTTATTCATTCATCAGGCAACATGTATTAATATTACCACCACCTACTAAAACACAAAGCTGTCAGCAAGCTAACCACAATTCCTGCCCTCATAGAGCGCATAATCAAGTAGAAGGCATCACACAGAAAATTAAGAGCTGGCAGCTCGGTATTGGAGTCACATAAAAAGTAAGGTGCAAGGTGTCAAGGAGATGCTCAGAGGAATGGTCCATCCCAGGGACTCCTAGGGGAAGTTATTAGAAATACATTAAAAAATTGCTTGCCAGGTAAAGACTCAGCCCAAGAGTCATGGGGAGGTGTTGGGTCCCTTGAGGACAGGCCTTCGCACCGCTTCCGGGCCCGATACCAGATAGCGATAACTTCTGAGTCAGAAATTGGGGAAGACAGCCTAGGCTCTAGTGCAGAGGATAGTTTATCTGCTGAGGAAGAAGAGGAAATTAAGGTACTTCAGAAGATGGGAGACATTGCATGGTCTTCTTTCCATGAGGTTGGGTACATCCTTATTTACCAGCTCAGGGTGTTTGGGAGGATGGATCTTTTTCTCAGAGACCATTGCTTCCTTTTTAAATGGGAGTTCAGAGACAGCAACCTGGTTCTTTTTTAAAAAAAAAAATATTTATTTATTTATTATGTGTACAGTATTCTGTCTGTGTATATGCCTGCAGGCCAGAAGAGGGCACCAGACCTCATTACAGATGGTTGTGAGCCACCATGTGGTTGCTAGGAATTGAACTCAGGACCTTTGGAAAAACAGGCAATGCTCTTAACCTCTCAGCCATCTCTCCAGCCCAACCTGGTTCTTTATAGGCATCAGCATTGGTGGCCGCAGGTCAGAGGCGGAAGCTGGAAAGGAGGAGCCTTTGTGCAGGTTTTGAGCCGTGACAAGCTTATGTGTGGTAGTGGCGCCTCTGCTTTATAAGCTGTGCATTTCGCTATAGCAGAATAACACAGACTAGGTGATTTACAAAGACCTCTACCTCTCATTGCTCTCGATTCCAGACCACCCAGCATCAGGTCTGTTCAGGGCCTAGTTGCCAAACCAAAACATAGAAGAGGGTGTTATAAGCAAAAGTAGTCACTTCTGTAATAAGGCCGCTCTCCTGTGAGAGCTAATAGCATCCCACAATAACAACGTTAATCTCCTGAGTGCAAATGCCCGTGTCTCAAAAGTGTCACTGTGGCATTTTTCAGCATGAGCTTTGGAGGGGACATTCAAATTATAGCACAGAGAATAAAAACTAAACAATACTAGCTCACCGATCTTTTACCCTGAATATGAGAGGCTCAGAGGCTAACAAAATAAGGGCAATCTCAGTACAGGCTGTGATGGTGATGCTGGTGCCAATTCCATTAGCCATATAGGGCGTGGCTCATGACCAGGTGAAGATGAAGACTCTACAAAGAATGTTTTAATGTGGTATATACACAAAAGAATGCCGCTTAGCCATTAAAAAAAATAATGTGAAATCTTGTCTGTCATTTGCAGCAATGGGAACAGAACTGTAGGAGATTCAGTAGCCTAAGTCAGGGACAGAAAAACTTTGCAAAAAATTGCAGTGGAGGACACCAAGGATCTCAGTACTCAGAAGGCTGAGGCAGGAGGATTACAAGTCCAAGGCCAGCCTGAGGTATATAGGAGTTCTAGGCCAGATGAGCAGCAGGTGGAGACCCTGTTTTGACAGAACAATGGAAAAGAGAATATTGCATGTGATTACAAATGAGTTATTGCTCATTTGTGGAGACTAAAATTTCCATAAATAGAAAGTAGTGTAAATTTCAACTAGAGACTAAAAAGGCAAGAAAAAGATGAGGGAATGGAAAATGAACAGCGAACCCCAGTCTAGATGGGGGACTGGTTCTCGTGTACGGTAGAGCAGAGCAGCCAGAGTGTACCACTGACTACACACTTCAAAGTAGCTAGAAAAGTTGGAAGTTTTCCAATACGTAGAAATGATAACATTCAAAAGCAGGTGAGGTGGTTCACCTGTAATCCCAGTACTTGTGATGCTGAGGCAGGAGAACTTTCATGAGTTTAAGTCAGCCCAGGCTACAAAGCAGGACCACCCAGGCTACAAAGCAGGACCGCCTAGGCTACAGAGTGCAATTCCTGCCTCCAAAAACAGGGGAAGGAGGGCTAGAGAGACGGCTCAGTTGTTAAAAGCACACTGCTCTTGCAAAGGACCTAAGTTCAGTTCCCAAAAGCCAGGTTGGGCAGCTCACAATCACCTATAACTACAGCTCCAGGAGATCTGATGCCCTTTTCTGAACTCTGCAGGCACCCACACCCACATGGGTAAATACCCACATGCATATACTGTGATTTAAATTAAAACAAATCTTTTTTAAAAAGGATAATGCTTCAGACTAGATCTATAGCCTGCTAGTTAATTCGTCACCTAGAATGCAAAGGATTGGGCTTATTCAGTTATCTGCACTAGTAAGGGAAAGAATACAAATGAGAATACTTGAGGATATTAAAAGGATAATTCCTCCGATCTTTATGTGATCGATTCACATGCTATGCATATATCACACTTCAACACCATATCTTTTTAATAAGAATAAATAATACATCAACTGAAATCTTTGAAATTTATATTTTTTTAAATGAAGACTTGGCACTGTGTCAGAGAGATTTCTTTAATGGTGACAAAAGCCTGACATAATAAACTTTTAAAGATCCCCAGTACTCACATGAAAGCGGGGCATGGCAGCACTCATCTGTCACCCCAGCCCTGGGGAGGGCAGAAACAGACAGCTCCCAGGACCTTGACAGTCCATCGACCTAATCAGTGAGCTTCAGATTCAGGAGACAGCTCACAGAGCATCAGGTGGACAGTCACTGAGGAAGACGTCTAGAGCCGACCTCTTCCATCTACGCAGGTGAGTGAGTGCATCTGCATACACACACAACTTTAAAATGAAAAATAAAACTCAGTGAAAACAGAAACCTGTTTTATTGTGGCTCACTCTTCTGGAGGTTATTACGATCCCTTGGCCCATTGTTTTGGGGTCTGCAGTGAAGAAACACAACATTGTGGGAACACAAGACAAAAAATACCCTCAATGTCCAGGGAGACAAAGAGACAGGCAAAGAGACAGAAAAGCTGGAGTCCCACTATCCCCTGCAAAACATAGACCGAATGACCACTAGGTATCCACCTTCTAAAGGACCTCTCACTTCCTGGAATGCCTCCGACAGAAAAGCAAACCTTTAACCTTTAATAGGCCTAGAGTACTCTACGTCCAAGCTGCAACAACGACCAGGGTAGGGGCGACTTTAACCTCCTTCAATCTTGAGATATTTTGATGATTTCAAAGTCAACCAAAATCATCACTAGAACAGCATTTTCCCAACAAAGATTTCAAGCCCAATGTGGAAGATTCAAAAGGAATGTCTGTTCGTTCTGCCTCCCATGAGAGCTTCCCCAGCAATGATTTCGAATGTTCAAAGCTGTTCTCCTCCCCTTCGGGACTCTCCCATTCCACCCAAGCACCACCAAAGCTCCTCTACCTTCAGCCCATGAAGGAAAGAGACTGACAGTGTTGGACACCCCACCAGGTAGCCCTGAAGGGATCACTCACTGCTTGCTGCATCTCTTTAATCTGAGCCTCTGTTTCTATGGTTGAAATGAGTAGATTGGAGAGGATCGGGGCCACAAATTCAAATGTTTAGCAAAGGCTCCTGAGTCACAGAGCAGAGGAGGGGCAAACTAACCAGACATTGGGGAAGAGCATTTTGCTGGATTTGGAGGTTTGAAAGAAAATGGCCCTCAAGGGGTATGGCACTATTGGGAGGTGAAGCTTTGTTGGAATGCATATGGCCCTCTTGGTGGAAGTGTGTCACTGTGGAGACGGGCTTTGAGGTCCCGTATACGTTCAAGCCACACTCAGTATCTCAGACTACTTCCTGTTCCCTGTAGGGCAAAATGTAGGACATTAGGCTACTTCTCCAGCACCCTGTCTGCCTGTATGCCACGGTGTCCCACCATGATGATGACGGACTAAACCTCTTAAAATGTAACCAACTCAGTTAATTGTTTTCCTTTATAAGAGCTGTTGTGGTCATGGTGTTTCTTCACAACAATAGAAACCCTAACAAAGACAGTGAAATTTAGAGCATTTCCCCACTACTTGTAGGATGTTCAGATTCAACACCGAAGCCTGGGCTGCACTTCAGCCCACAGTTTGGCATGTAAGCCCAATAACAGATCTTCATGTTTTCTCACAAGATTTTATGATGTATATTTGTGTGTTTGCACATGTGTCTGCTTATGGGGGTACATGTCTATGTGTTTGTACTTACTTATGGATGCCAGATGTCAACCTTAAGCATCATTCCTCGTCCGCTTTAGTTTTGTTTAGGGATTATTATTATTTTATTGTTATTATTACTTGCATATTCAAATGAGTTGGGGCATATACATGCCATAGCACGTATGTTGAAGTCAGAAGACAACATTCAGAAGTTCAGAAGTTGGTCTCTCCTTCCACAATGTGATCAAACTCAGGTCATCAAGCTTGGTAACAAGTACCTTTATC
>JAQHUG010000308.1:1775264-1812277 GCA_028555095.1 Dicrostonyx torquatus
GTGTGTGTGTGTGTGTGTGTGTGTGTGTGTGCGTGCATCACACTTTCAGATCCTAAGAGAGGAGCACACAGCTCCTCATACCTCCCACAGATGCTGTCAGGATATGGGTGGCCATATCCACAGCATCCTTAAGGTCTTGCTACGAATTCCACACCCAAGGAATATAGCATGACAGAGTGACCAATGGGAATGAAGTTTCGCTTCACAGATAACAGGTTTGGCGTCACGACAGAAGTAAAGAGTCTCATTAACAATCAAAAAGTTGGTGGCTAGCATAGCTACAATAACACCAGTATCCAAGTTCCTGGACAAACAAACGTCCATGCTTTTCTGCAGACCAGAGACAGTCTGAATCTTTCAGCAACCTCTGAAGCAAATATTCTTAAACCATTGCAAAAGTGAAGAAACACACACAGAGAGGTTAAGAACTTGCTAGAGGTCTGTAGCGTGCCGGGAAAGCAGGAGAGCACAGAGCCGAAGCTCCGGCCTCCAGCCCAAGCGTGTGCCCTTGGTTGCTGTGCGCTCTCTTTGATGCCTGCCAACAACCATCATCAAAGCCGGAGCCTGTTCTAGCAGATGCACAGATTGCTTCAAGACTGCCCAGGTATGCTCTCCACTGCCAATCTACATGTCCTGGTTTCCAAAACTGTTCTCACATTAGAAACGTGCACATTATCTCTGCAAATTCACCCACAGGGCCAGGGTAGGCTCTAAGAATGAACTCCTGTGTAAGAAGGAATATAAACTCCCTGTCTTGGCCTGGGGAATCAATAACGGAACCAGAAGGCTAAGGCAGATTTTTTTTTAAATCACTGCACTCTCTCTGCTTTGCTCTCCTGTCTGTAAGTTGCCTTCTGTTCCCTGGTGGGATCTGAGCATCTCTCAACCCAGGATGCAGAGGAAACACCTTTGCCTTTAACAGATTTGTTCTGTTTCCCATTGGCCTGTAGCTGCCTTGGCTTCTCAAGAGTCTCTGATATTGAGACATCATGACAAGCAGCCAAGGAGAGGCACACAGTACACTCAAGCTGCGATCCTGCCATCTGTGCCTGCCCTTGTCTGGCTCTTCTTGACCTGTCTCACAGTGGCTTCCCACAGACAGCTCGCAGGACCATTGGGGCCCTGAGAAAAGTAGTTCTCTTAGTGTCTTGTGAGAACACAGGATAACTGAGTAAGTCCACAGTAACCATGGAGGTGCACAAAACCCCTTAGCACTGGGGTCGTACACCCCATCACCTTAGACTTTCATTATATCAGAAACCATGCCTTCAGAAGCACATCATAGCAGAGAAATCAGCTTCTATGATTGGCCCATTACCTGAATTAATTTTCCTTATCATGTGGAGAGAAAAAGAAGTTAATATTGCCTTCCCCTAAAACCCACCAGTCCCACCAATTTAACAGGAGCGAACATTGATGCTATCTAACGTGTGCTGGACCTGAAAAGTCTGATGTAGTCTGAAGTAGTCTGAGGAGATACACGCCACAGACCACAAAGGATATTAAAGGAAGTTTAACTGTCAGCCTCTGCATACCCACCAGAGAAGGACAGAGCTATGATGATTTCCTTCCAGAGAGCTGTAGATAAACCTCCCGTGAATTTTAAGAGAAGAGGACATATTTAAAAAGTAAACATATCACCCATTGTGTATGTCACAGAATCTGGTATACTGAGAGAAACCCGAATAAGTTAAAGATAGCTCTAGAATACAACATATAACGGCTGAAATTTTTTTTTCTTTTTTTTCTGAAATTTTTTTAAAAAAAAGTTTATGCCTTGTCAATGCTGAAGCATGCATGGGCAGCCCGTATATGGTAGTTCTGCTGGACATATTGGGTTCCATGGTCTAAGTTGATGAGGTACAACTGACCAGGTCTCTTCCTCAAGAGGGCACCCATTACAGATGGTTATGAGCCACCATATGGTGGCTGAGAACTGGACTCAGGACCTTTGGAAGAGCAGGCAGTGCTCCTAACCACTGAGCTCTCTAAAATTCATATATTGAAACTGTACTGTCACTGTAATGAAATCTAGAAACATGCTCCTTTATAAGTAGTGTTATTTGACTATTCAGTGCTTGGAAGCTCAAAATCTAAAGGGCCTACCTAGACAGTGTCCAGTGAGGGCTGCATTGTCTATGCAGATGGCAGTGGTGAAGTTGTCTAGGGGAAAAAGCAGAGAAAACTAAGGGGATACCCTTGCCCCCTCTCAGAAATTCAAGGAGTCTCAGAACTGTCTTCTCAGGACATATCCCCTCACATCCTTGGTCTAAGACCTCCCACTAAGCCCTTTGAATTTTCCACAACGGCTCTCAGTACTGTCACTCTGGAAATCAAACCTCTAATTATACAAACAGCTAGGGGACAGAGACAACCATCCAAACCATGACACCCAGTGTGATTGTGTTCAGTGATACAGTCTTTGGTAAATGAAGGCAGAGCCCTTCCAAATGAGATTCTTGACCTCCTTTATGGAGGCCCAAAAATGTGAGCCTATTTCCACCTTGTCTGAAGGTCAGAGAGTTTGAGTTTGCTCAGTATTGTTTACGACAACCAGGGCTACACACCCTGACCCAGAATGTGCTTACTTGGTTATTTTGACATTAAGATGGCCCATAGGGGTGGATGCATTCCACCCAGGCATACTTATGCTCCTTCTTTTTGAAATAGGAGGTTTGACTTTGGGAGTGATACTTGGTCTAGGGTAGGTTCACTGCCTAAAGAACAGAATGCTAATAAATGAATTAATGTCTTGATGGCTCGAAGTATTAAAGCAATTAACTGTTCTAGTTGTCCTTTGTATCACGTTAAAGAAGTCTTTTGTTGCCTTCTTTTCCATTTTGTATTGGGGTATAAAGTGTATGGAAAATTAAACACAGACTATTTCAGTATTCACTGGAACTCCCTCCCGGTACCATCCTAAGTTTCTGTTTTATTATTTTCACTCATGTCTGTGTCTTCATCGTCTTTACTAATTTCCTGATTCCCTTGCCCATACCCTGGTAAGTGGTCTCTGACCCTCATTACAATGGCCTTGGAGAACTCCCTCTCCCCTTCCTGTGCACATTCCAGGAAGCTTGCCCTGACCAGATGCCAAGCCTTCCAGCATCTTGATGTTGGACTTCTCTGTATTCCAAGCTGTGACAAGTAAATTTCTGCTGTTTATGAGTTAGCCAGCCACCAGGACTGTGTTCCAGAAGCACATACTTCCTTTTTTAAAAAGGCTTCAAACAGAAAGAATAAAGAAATGTCTTTTTTACACAGTGTGTGCCATGTCTTACATGTCATTGTATTACAGGTTTCAGTCATGGTGTCCAAGGTTGTAAACTGTCTATAAATAAGATTCCAGATATTTCTTTTCTTTTCCTTTCAGTTTATCATTGGTTACTAATTTGGGTGTTTCAGTGTTGTGCCAAGATCTCAACTGCTAGCTTTCTTACAATCTCAGAGAAGTGAGATATAGATATGGCTCAGAGGATATGGTTGCTGTGCTATCCTGGGGATGCTATGAGGAAACAAGGTCCAGCCACAAAGTAGCTTTGCCAAAGTGATGCGTCATGCGATGTGTGCACATGTGTGCAGACATAGCCCAGCTACTGCTGCAAAGCCTGACCTTTTAACACAGACATGGCAGGTGAGCTTTGCCCTTGACACCTAGAATCTGCCACACAGCGCTCACCTTCTCATGCTAACCCTGCCGGGCCCTCAGTCATAAATCACTGAATCCACAAAATCAACCCACAGTCTTGCCTACAGGGTAATGTGATAGAAGCAATCCCTCAGTTGAACTTTTGTCTTCCAAGATGGCTCTAGCTTGCATCAAGTTAACACAAACCTAACCAGCACAATGCCCACGATGTTAACCCTCGAAAGAAGATCCCAAATGCCAGCCTGGGCTACACAGAAGAACTTGTCTCTGAAAGGCAAAGCCCTCTTCGCTACAGAGAAACAGGGAGGATGCCCACCCTCATCTGAGGGTATCATTCTCTTACTCTTCAAACAGTAGCCAGATAATTTAATTAAACGTGACTAATTCCAGTCAGGCTTCTGTGCATTTCCAAGCATGAATTCACAAGACTGGAATTACATGACCTCTTATTGATACATGCTAAATTTCTTTTTTTTTTAAAGATTTATTTATTTATTATGTATACAGTGTTCTGCCTGCATGTGCATCTGCAGGCCAGAAGAGGGCACCAGATCTCATTGCAAATGGTTGTGAGCCACCATGTGGTTGCTGGGAACTGAACTCAGGACCTCTGGAAGAACAGCCAGTGCTCTTAACCACTGAGCCATCTCTCCAGCCCCAGCATGCTAAATTTCTTAAAGCCCCAAAAATACTGCCTCACGAGTTGGGTCGAAAGGGAATTTGAGAGTGCCCTACTGGGTGATTCTGTCCTACAGTCTCTTCTGAGGTACTGGTCAGATTTCTCCCAATTATCTCAAGGTGAGCTGGGCCTAATGTGGCAGTGAATGGCTCAAGCTGTCACAGGAGGCTTGGGTGCCTGTCCCTGGCCCTCTGAGCATGGTTCCTTCAGGGTGCCAGGGCCATGGCTCCTGGCTTGCCTTAACTGAGGAAACCAAGCTCAACCTAGTCTTGGAAATTACTCTTTGGAAATCCTGCCATTTCCTTGCTCAAAAGTGAATCACAAGGACATTTTCATTCATGGGAGGGGAAGAAGAAATCAGCTTTATCCTTTCTCAAGGAAGACTAACAAAAAAATGTGTGGACATATTTTAAAGTCACCACAGCCTCTGTCCCTGTTTCTTTGGAGTCTGTTTATTACATACTCTATGGAGTAGATATGTATTGAGTAAACATTAAGATGTAATTTATATTCTTATATTTCAGATGTTCCATAGCAATACAGCAATATATAGTTTCCAATTTTTGTTACTAATCCATTTCTTCCATTCTTTGTGAGCTTTCTTCACTTCAGTTACCCAGCGTGGAATAAATATAAATCTTCTGGGTAATCCGGGGTCCTATCACACAGCGCTGAGGCTCCTGAAATAGCATCTATAAAGTCCATTTTAATTCAATTTGTATGTAGCTAAGCAAAATATTTTATGGGACGCTAGATCCAACATCTGTTCTGTTTCTTCGGACTACTACTTTAGTAATTGAATTATTTACAGGAAAGGCAATCAAATTAGTTTCTCATAATTAGAGACTTTTTATTGTTCATATTTCATGTCCCTTGCAACACCTAAATGAGAGTGGTTCCTCTTCCACAAAGCACTGGTTCCATTACTTTAGCAGAAGCTAAGCAATCTTATTTACTCAAGCAATCTAACTGGCAATTGGAGCCCATTTCTTGGAAACAATGACAAACAGAATGTTTATTCTGTTGTCCCGGAGCTGACGGTTGATTTCTCTTCTGCTTTATTGATCTGTGCTGCTGAGAAACAATGGCGTGAACTTGCAAGAAATGTTAGTTTAAGCAAGCCAAGCAAAACCCATGCGGTGGGCTCAGAAACCATCACTTCCTCCTTTCTGGCCCGTAAACTGCGCTAACAGACGACTAAATTAAACAATGCACATATCGCCTTGGCTGGAAGAGTCTCTGTCGGTAGAACAGCTGTGAACGCAGTGTTATAATGATTTACTGACCACACACGTGTGGTGCAACCCCAGTCAGATTGAGATCTCAAATCCTCTAAGTTCTGAAAGGACTACGATCTTCATGTCTTTTCAAAATAAAATGAATACCGATGACCAACATGGCAGGGCAAACCCTGCTGACCTGCTCTTCCTGTGCCTGTTCAGCATGGGAGAAATGAAATAGAATGACGACTGGAGGTAGTTGAGAGGACACAGTCCCTGAGGGAAATAGTACAAGAACTCCGTCGTGCCTGGGATACAATTCAGCTTTTAGAGCTTTTCATTTGAGGCCCATGAGAGTAGAGCAAGATGAGATGACACTCTGAGAGGAACTCACTAATGCCGGGTCAGCGTTGATAGCAATGGTAGACGCGAGAGAGGAGGGCAGACACACAGGAGGAGAACAAGAGGGGAAGAACACGCTGTGGTGTGATGTCTCCGAGTGTCTCCCCTAACATCACACCTAGGCCCTAGCTCCTCCAGTGTGGGGTGAGGGGTTGGGGAAGTCTTTAAGAGGTGTGGCCTGCTAGAAAGTAGCGAGATCACTGTGCCGCTACACTCAAAACAGACTGGTTCCAGGAAGCCCGGCCAGTGTCCATGACGGTCAGTTGCATGAAACAGAATCAAAACTGGGCAGAAAAGCAAAAACCACTAAAGCATTATTCAGATTGCTGTAAAATTCAAATTTCAATCACTGTGCCAAAAATCATCTTACCAGAGGAAGACTGTGTCTTGAACACTAGTTTCAGAGGTGATGGGGAAAGGTTTTAGCCAATCAGGCTAATAGCCATGCCCCGCCATTAGCCATTAGCTAATTATTTGGGTTGGACCATCAGGTCCCCCTTATGTATTAAAGACACAGCCCACGTGTGCTCCTCCTCTCGTTTCCTGCCCGGTGCTCTCTTGGAAAGCGTGGGATCCTGGTATCGTGAGTCTGTTCTTTCATCTATTAAAATATATGTATTCTAAAGATAGCTGGCCTGGGTGATTATATCTTTAAATACTTCATCACAGAGGTTCTATTTCATGGACATTTGCTGTGTCTCCTGGGCCTACTGTAGGCAGAACATTGTAATAGGGAGTATAGTAACTAATGCTTCTTATTTCAGAGCATGAGAGCAGCAGAGAGAGGAGTGAACAAGGGCAAAGGATGCCCTTCAGAGGCACGCCCCCAGGAACCTGTCTCCTCCTGTGAAGCCCTATCTCAAAAGGGGTTCCACCCCACCCAGCGGGGCTGCCAGCCTGTAACACCTGTGCCTCTGGAGGATACACCAGACCAAAGCTGCCGCAGCTGTCAATTACAGATACAGCTCTCCTAACTGGAGCGTAGCTGAGTCATGGGTTTAGATAAAGTATGAACCATGTCTAAGGTAACGCCCAAAACTGACCACTATGCACAGGAATACATGACTTGTTCCCAAGAACAAGGCAGCCGTAGCATCTGCTGGGAAGATGACCGAGTGTGGCAACGAGGAGGTGAGGGCTGTAGACCGACTGTAGTCATTTTGTTCAGCAAAGCAAATGACATGCAATTTCAGTACTAAATGCAAGCAATAAAAGAGAAGTAAGCGGCTAGGTGTACCCTGTCGTCTCAACATTCAGGAGACTTAGACAAGAGGATTAGGAGTTCAAGACCAACCTGGTCTGCATAGCAGGACCCGGACTCAGAAAAAAGACAGAATAGCAAATCCACAACAGGGAACTCTGGGTCCAGACATGTCTGAGCCAGACAGCTGAGAAGTAGAGAGGAAAGAGGAACGGCAGAGCAGGCAGAGGGAAGCCACTTAATCACACGCAGGAAGCCGAGCCTGGATTAAGGATTCAGCAACAGAAACTCCAGCAAACAGAATGCAAGGAACTGTATTTTAAATGCTGAAAGAAAAACGCTTTCCTCCGAGAAGTCTGGGTCTAGTGAAAACATCCCTCAAATGTGAACGTGAAATAAGAACATCTCTTTCAAATGTGTTAAGAGAAGCTCATGGCGGAAGAACATCACTAGAAGAATCGGTTCACAGTTTGCTCAGGCTGACAGAGAATGTTTCATTACAAGATGGAAACCTGGGTCCCCTAGAGAGAATAAGACACATTAAAGACAGCAGCAATCTGGGAAATACAAAGGACCGTGCTCATACATGCAAATAGCAAAAACATAAATAAATAAATAACCCTACAGAAATCCAAGATATTATCATTCTAGGAAGTTCTTCCAAGCCTCCTTTGTCCACTCTCCAAGAAGAAACTGGTCTTCTGGGATTTCCCAGCCACAGAGAAGTTGAGCCGATTATGGAGAGAATAAGATTGATGGGAAAATTAGAAACCTTTAGAAGCAGCAGGTTCAGGGCTCCAGAGAGTTCTAGTTTGGCTAATTGGCAATTAGTGCAGTCACAGCGGCAGAACCGGAAGATCCAGTGGACCAGACCCTCCCTGATGGGGGATATGACTTGAAGACCTTCCCAGTGATCCCTGCTAAACTGACCAGGCGACTGTTGCCAGCCCTAGAAAGTACCGCAGGCACTGCTCTGCTTAAGGTGACTTGGGTGTTAAGGGGGTGGTCATGGCTGAAATATGGGGAGCTGAAAATGCGCTAATATCTTCCCCGAATGGAGCATCCCAGCTCAGCCTAGTCCACCTTGGAAGTACTCTGGACACTTGCCTACATTAGTCCGTGGTCAGGCAACATCACCCAAGACAAAACCTCCATTTTATAAAGAAGTGGGGGTGTGCTCCTAGTGGGACCCTTCCCTGATGAAGGGAGGAGGGAGCCTCCTGAGAGTCATAAGGCTACTACTGTAGCTCGCAAGGCTGAGAAAGGTTAAAGAGCTACAAACCCCCTCTGGGATTACATAAGCCACAAACCATCCCTGGGAAGAGCAGGCTCCTGCACCTGGAGTTGTGCAGGATGCTCCCATGAGTCACCATCCACTCTGAGATGAGTTTTGGGTAATGCAGCTGCCTTTGGGTCTCCCATGCGCCTGTAAGTCCAGTAAACTCAATGGTTCACCTAGACAAGTGAGACCATTTATTTGTCATCAGTGCTGTGTCTGTGGTGAAGAGGCACTTTTATCCACCTTCCTAGGAAAAGTCACACAACAGGTAGATTTCATCCTGTAACACATTGAATCTCCTGTATCTAAGATATGCTGGAAGCATGGTCTCCTGCAGAGTCCTGGGTTTTTTTCCCTCATGATAATGTGGTCAATTGTTAAGTTGTAACATAGATGGTCTCTTGCAGAGTCCTGGGTTATTTCCTTCATGATAATGTGGTCATAACATAGGCAGAAGTTTCTGTCCTGCCCAATCCCTCAGCAGTTCAGTCCCAAAGAAACACAGAGGCTTATATTAGTTATAAACTGTTTGTTCTATTAGCTCAGACTTATTATTAACTAGCTCTTACAGCTTAAATTAACCCATAATTCTTATCTACGGTTAGCCACATGACTTGGTACCTTAGTGAAGCATTTTCATCTTGCTTCCTCCATGTCTGTGTGAAAACTGCAGACTGAGCCTTTCCTCTTCCAAGAATTCTAGTCTGGTCACCCTGCCTATACTTCTTGCCTGGTTACTGGCCAAACAGTGTTTTATTAAACCAATATGAATGACAAATCTTTACAGGGTACAAGAGCGTTATCCCACAGCACTATAGCTCTGACACAGATCAGAATTACAAAAGAGTATTGTGCTTGGCAGGGATGCAGGGCAGGGATGATACAGCGGTAGAATGTTTACCTAAAATATGTGGGGCCCTGGCTTCAAAAACACCACCACTGCCATGAAAGGGAGGAGAACAAAGGGATGAAGAGAGGGAGGGAATAAAGATGGAAAAGGGGAGAGGGAGAGAGGGAGAGATAAAAAAAATTAGATTTTGAAATGTAGTTTTTACTAGGTATTTATCACTTTTGCACCTAATAAAGTTGCGGGTTCATTAAGGCAACCTATCATTGAGTTGGGTGTCTTCTGTATGACAAAATAATGCTAGAACCATTGTTCGCTCTTTAAGGCAAAATGTCATTAGCGCTAGACTCAAAGACAGAGTCACAAGCACCGCAGACAGACAACAGTAAAATAACTCCTGCATTGCTGCTCATTCGTTTTCAGAACTAAAATGGATAATGATCACGCCACGGACAATGCTTTTGACCAGGTTCCAGTTTAGCTAACTTCCAAATGAACAGAAAAATCAATTGTCTAAACCCTCAGATCTGGGTTAAGTCACTGAACTTTCAGGTGCTTACACAATGTGGCCCAGTGCACCGCTCTGAATCCAGAAGAGCGGAGCAAATGTGCGCTGTGTAAGCAGAGAAAGGGAGGGCTGTGAGCCGCCCTCCGCAGGTCTGCATCCTCCACATGCTAAGAAAGAAAGGCAAGGCCCAATGCTGCTTTCAACTCTAGTCTGTTACTGCTATGAACCATTGGAAGCTCTCAGAGCATCCAGACATGGAACCATGTGGGGTGCTGGAAGCTCTCAGAGCATCCAGACACGGAACCATGTGGGGTGCTGGAAGCTCTCAGAGCATCCAGACACGGAACCATGTGGGGTGCATTTCTTGCTTCTTGGTTGTCAACTTGAATACCTCTGGAATTAACTAACACCCAAAAATAGGGGACACACCTGTGAGGGAGCTTTGCTTAATATGAAGTATCCACACTTAGGAGGAACATCCACTTCTAATCTGAATCTTTGAGGCAGGAAAGCACACTTTTAATCCAGATTTTGAACTGGGAAAATAAAGACGCAAAACAATACTACACCAGTT
This sequence comes from Dicrostonyx torquatus, assembly GCA_028555095.1. NCBI lineage: Eukaryota > Metazoa > Chordata > Mammalia > Rodentia > Cricetidae > Dicrostonyx > Dicrostonyx torquatus. The sequence goes on from JAQHUG010000308.1 coordinate 1,785,624, forward strand.
TGATTAAAAATGGGTTATTGATTGGAGGGGATAAAATTTACAGATCAATGTCCCAAACCACAGTCCTCTGGTCACAAACAGGAAACAGAGTCTAGCAGTCAGAACGGGAGCCAGAAGCAAGAGAGAGCTAGCGGAGAGCTGCCGCGGCTTTTTAAAATGAAACCACGCCCCAGTGGGCTGGTATCTTAAAAGCCACTGGCTGAAGGAGAGGGAGCTCCCACAGCAGGAAAAGACAAGCCTTTAATCCAGATCTAATCTGGGCCATTCCTTCTGCTGGAAGTCCAAGGACATGGCAGGAGAAGGAAGCTTTTGTTCTTTTCCTACTAGCTCTCATCTTGATAACAAATCCATTCCTTCCCTGGCATTAGGGCCTACTTCTTCAGGATTTCAGTGTATATTGAAGAGCAGCTAAAATATCCAACCCCATGAATTGAGGAATTACTGGATTCTTGGACTTTCCATTCACAGCTAGGCATTATTGGATCAGCTGGACCACAGCCTGAAAGCCATTCTAACAAATCTATTTACGTACAGAGATTCCTTCTGTAAGTTCTGTTCCACTAGGGAGCCCTGACTAACGCGGCTATGTTGTTAGGCTTGTGTAGAAACTGCTGAAAGGTGGTTATGGTAAAAACTAGGGTTTACCTCGAGGTGGAGACAACCTCGGCTCCTCCCTTCAGAGTTAATTTATTTCAGCAGGGCCTGAATAACTGGAAAACTGGACTATTTAACCACATTATTTAACCTCTGCATCCACAGGTCCTGTGTTTACCTCTTTACTGCTTAGCCTCAGAGCGCTATGTGAGAACCACAGGTGCCCTCTCCAACACTATAAGGGCCAGGGGATGCTGGGCTGCTACCATTCCCGTCGCCACAGCCGAAGTTCTAAGGCTTCTAACATCTTCCTGATGCCTTGTTAAGGAAGACCTAAGCCCGTGTGATAATTGCTTTTCTTTTTCCAGATAAGAATCCTTGCTCTATTCTGTGGACTCACAGAGTGCACACACGGTACCCACCTGAGCACAGCAGCCCAGGGGTGTATGGAGATCCTACGTAATGGTCGGTTCTCCAATCCTTGTTTAGTTTCCTCCCCAGTGATCAGAAGAAGTGAACTTGAAATCCCTTTACCTGCGTTCAGTACATAACAGCCTGTCTGAGCAGACCACTGTCTGGAGACAATTCTTTATGCATTATTAATTCCTAAGGAATCATTTCCCGCCCACCCCATTAAGTTGAGAGAGCTGTTACTGCTCTACAGAAGGCATACAAGCCCCATGACCCTGAAATAGCAGCCAAAGCCGTGCAGATTCTCCTGGTTTACCAAAGTCATAGCAAATGAGAAAGGGGCGGGGCAGTAGAAAGATCTGACTTGGATGTCACACAAAATTTAAAGTCTTTGACCCCGTCAGTAATCAATGACACAAATGGTCATGTGATATCATGCCACCCAGCGATGGCGTTATGGGTCATCACATAGAGTTTGTGCTCTGAAGTTCAATTTTTAAATAGTTCAATTCCAAAACTTCTAAATAATTTTTTAATAAGGACCCACATCTTTCTGCACTGAGCACCACAAAGGATGCTGTCTATCCCACTGTCATGTTGTCCTCTTTGCAAATGTTGTGCAATTGACAATCAAAAAAAAATGAAGAGCAAGCAGGAGTAATTGAGGATCAGTTATGGGCCACACTCACTAGATTCTGCCTTCACCCTCAGTCACCTTGCTAGCCAGAGTCATACAGCACATTTGAAAATTGTGCCCTCTGACCTTCCAGTGAGCATCTGTTGCGATTTTAAATATGAAGCTGAACAGTACAAAAAGACATGCTCCTGCTGTCCTCCTGTCTCCTCCAAGGCGTCTTTTCTATAATGGGACTACAAGAAGGGAATGTGTGCAGTATGAGGTCCTTGAGGGAGACTGATGAGGGACAGGGTCTAGTTCCAAACAGAAATGATCAGGAAGAACAAAGAAAAGGTAGGATGACAGCCCCAGAGAACCATCTCTTCCCCGCCTACTGGCAGAACCAGCCCAGAGTCCCATGACACAGCGATGAGCTAGGGTACAAGATTGAAAGGCCCACTAGTGTGTCTCCGAGGACAGCCATGACAACAGCCATAACAACCGTGAGGTTTACCTTGCATCCACCACCATTGAGCAGAGGCAATACTGGTTTTTCTAACTCAGCTCTAGGTGCATGCAGTGGCAAACCTAGAGGAAAATAGGGAGAGCTACTGACTTCTGAGGAAGGAGCCCAGTGTGGAGTGAGTAATGGGGATGGAAATGAAACATGCTCCGGAGGATAAACACCAAGGCAAGACACTTACTCCCTGTGTCTCCGGGACAGGCAGTAAAGACACAGCATTACGACATCTACAGATGCCAGGGATGGGCGATTCAGGAGTGCTCATGACCTCCGTTCGCAAACTGCATTAACGTTTGATGTATGTTACATGGCATTTTCTCTTAATTAACCTTCTTAATTAAACTTTATGGCAAAACGCTTGTCTTTTATCTCAACTATCCCCAGGGGCACTGAAAAAGAGAAAGTACCACCAGGAATTATTCCATAAAAGCAATTACCTGGAGGAATTCGTGAAATAAATGTCCTGATTCAGGCGTTAGGCATCCTATTAATCGCACTTGAAAAATTCCAGGGCGAACAGAATTGTTTTATCCTCTGAAGTCACCAGCAGCTCTGGGGAAGTCATTTCAATGCCAAAGTAATGACGGCCAGGCTGCCATGTTGGAGAGTGGGATGTTAGTCCCTGATGCTAAAGCTGAGTGTAGGACACTGGCCAGTCACTCCTAGAACAGCCCAAAAGTATGGTGGCCATCCCATAACATCAGTGGTCCTTAGGAACTTACCAGCAATGCAAATTCTCAAATTCCACTCAAGACCAACCACATCATCAACTACAGGTACCACCCAGCAACCTGAGATGTAAGGAGTCCTCAGTACAGTTTGGCTACATGCTAAACTTGGCTTCTCTTATCTTTCTTTTCTTGAAGGTTTAGTTATTTTTATTTTATGTGTATGAGTGCGTTACTTGCTGGTATGTATGTACACTGTGCACATGCCTAGTGCCCACTGAAGCCAGAAAGAACCAGATCCTCTCGAATTGGAGTTACAGATGGCTGGGAGCTGTCGTGTGGGTAAGGAGAACCAAACTGGGTCCTTACAAGAGCAGCAGGTGCTATTAGCCACTGAGCCAGCTCTCCGGCACCTCTCCAGTTCTTGAAAGCTGGATAATTCTATGGCATTTTCATCGTTATCATCATCATCATTATCATCATCAGTAATATATATCAAGAGCTTAATCAGGTCAAGAAGATGGCTCAGAAAGTAAGAACAATTGCTGCTAATCCTAACATCCTGGGTTTGATTCCCAGAACCTACATAGTGGGGAGGAAAAAAAAGAATCTATCCCTGCAAATTGACCTCTGACCTCCACACAAGCACCATAGCACATGTATGTGCAAGACACGGGGATAGAAACCTGTGATCCTAGCACTCAGAAGACTGAGTTCCAAAGCAGCCTGGGCTACAAATCAAGTTCCAGGTCAGCCTGAGAGACATAATATGTCTTTCAAAAACAAAATAAACAAAAGGAATTCCAGATACTGGTAAGTAATAATCTGTAATCCATAAATCATCACAACACCTTGAAAACTAAATTCTTTCTTCTGAGGAAACTGAGTCCTGAAAAGGTCAGATGGCTATGATGGAACTGCTCTCCAAGATGCTTCTCCAAAAACAGACTTATTCTTTCCAACTCTTGGCTCCTTCAAAGTCTTCTTTAGCCTCAAAGAAAGTCAGGACAAGCAAGGGGGTTCCCAGGGTAAAGGCTCTTGCCTTGCAAGCCTGGAGTCTTGAGCTTGATCCCCAGAATACACATAAAGGTGGAAGGAGAGCAGAAACTCCACAGAGCTGGCCTCTGATCTCCACCTGTATGCCCTGGCATGCATGCCCTACTCCCACACCCGTGACTACCTTCTCTCCCACCCTTACCTTCACACACAAAATGTATAAAGGTGTCTACTCCAGAGTTCCCTATAGACTGGCCAAGACTGTCTGGCCTGGGGCTGGAGAGATGGCTCAGCAGTTAAGAGCATTGCCTGTTCTTCCAAAGGTCCTGAGATCAATTCCCAGCAACCACATGGTGGCTCACAACCATCTGTAATGAGGTCTTGTGCCCTCTACTGGCGTGTGGGCATACATGCAGACAGAATATTGTAATAATAATAATAATAATAATAATAATAATAATAATAATAATAATAATGACTGTCTGGCCTGCACCACAGCTTAATCCTCTGTTTTCCCATGTTTGTTTCATCTTCTTTTATGTTGATTTCCAAATACTTTGTGTCAAGTTTACTCTCATTGTCGGCTTCCAGAAAATCCACTTTATAGTGATATCCATAAAAGTCAGAGGTCAGTCATTGGTGGAGCCAGGACTCAGGCAGATGGACTTCAAAGGCTTTGGCTTCTTGATGAGGGTGCTCTGTTCCTTCTACAATTTGTCCCCCATATGAACCTGTGAAACCGTGGTGCAGGTATTTGAGAGTGGGACACTAGAAACAAGTTATCTGCCGGGCAGTAGTGGCACATACCTTTAATCCCAGCACACAGGAGGCAGAGGCAGGGGGATTTCTGAGTTCAAGGCCAACCTGGTCTACAGGGTGAGTTCCAGGACAGCAAGGATTACACAGAGACAGAAAGAAAGAAAAAAAGAAAGAGAGAGAGAGGGGGAGGGAGGAAGGGAGGGAGGGAGGGAGGGAAGGAGGAGGGAAGATGAAAGAGAAAGAAAGCAGTTATTTCTAGAAGGGAGGATACAGTTGGAGAAGACTTCCAGTTGTCCCTGGCTAGGAACAGCTCTGACTGATTAGGGACCTGACCCAGAACATCCTGCTGCATCATGAAACCTCAAAGATAAAGGAGCACATTCATATATCATAATCCCCAGAATGGCATCCTTAGGTTAATCATGATTTTACTGAAGATCATTTGGCACAAATCCCAGTTTCAAATAATCTATTTCTAAATCCAAACCAATAAATAACTGGTAGCAAAGAGTCTGTAGAGAAAGAGAAAAAGCAAAACTTGCTGAGGTGATGTTGTAATTAGGGGAGAGGTGCGTGTTGTGTTCCCCAGCTGCCTGGCTCCCAAGCTCCCAGCTGCTGGCCTGCTCAGCCGCTGGTTGCTTGCTTATGCCTGAAATAACCACAGGAGAACTGTATTAATTTAAATACTGCCTGGTCTGTCATCATCAGTCTTTTCTTGGCTAGACCTCACATCTAAACTAACCCATTATAAAAGTCTGTATGTCACCACGAGGTGGGTGACTTACCGGATGGTCCTAAGGTACCTCCATCTCTGACGGGAGCCTCATGGCGTCTGGCTCTCTCCCAGTCTTCCCAGCGTCCTCTTTTCTTTTCCCTGCCTATCTAAGTCCTGCCCTATCAAATGGCCCAGGCAGCTTTTTTTAATTAACCAATCAAAGCACAGAAATACAGATGAACCCTCCTTCAAGGTGATGTTTCTAAAATCACTTCCCAAGCAGCTTCTAGTTCTTCCTAAGTCCTTTATTTTTTTTCCATATTCTTTTATTTTTTCATTCAAAAATTTATACTTCCTCTCCTTCTCCCAGTCCCCTCCTGCTCCCCCACTACCCCTCTTCCCTCCCTCTGCTTCCTTAAGAGAGGGCAGGGTACCCTGCCCTGTGGAAAGTCCAAGGCCCTCCCCATCCATCCCAGCCCAAGAAGGTGTGCATCCAAATAGACTGGGTTCCCAAAAAGCCTATACATGCAGAGGAGATAGGTCCCAGTGTCATTATCATGGCTACTCAGTCTGCCCCCATTGACAGACACATTCAGAGAGTCCGGTTTGATCACATGCTCATTCAGTCCTGGTCCAGCAGGTTTTGGTGAGCTCCCATTAGATCAGGTACACTGTCTCAGTGAGTGGACCAGTCCCTCGTGGTCCTGACTTCCTGGCTCATTTTCTCCCACCTTCTGCTGGACCTTGGGAGCTCAATCCATTGCTCTGATGTGAATGTGGGTCTCTGTCTCTATTTCCCAAGTCCTTTAAAGCCAACATCAGGAAGGCTCCAAAATTCCCTGAGAGGTGCTGAATCTCAACTCTCCACCCAGTGTAACTAGGAGGACCATTATCTCTCCACTCCTCCCAGGAAACCTGCGGTCAACTGAGGACTTGTGTTTACAGTTAGGGTTGTTGGCGTATATGGTCACTTACCCAAAGTGTGGAAAGGAATGTTATGAGTGTCAGCATCGCTTCTGATTGATAAAGGTGGCCTGGTGATCTTTTGTCCAGAGGACTTGGTGGGCCTTCACTTTCAGCACTGGGGCTCCAGAGGTTTTGTTGACAGGAATCATGAGAATGCCAAAGGCAGTGGGCCAGAGACAGAGAAACTATCGCTCAGCGAGCTCGCCTTCCAGCCAATCTCTCTAGGGCTATGAATGACTTTCCCAGGTGAGGAATTAGACAATGAGCTTATGTGCAAGATGCATGTGAGCCACAGAATAACTCTAGAGCCTGCCTTTCCTCTCCTCAAGAAAGCCCTGATTCCAGCACAAGACCAAGACCAAAGCTAAAAATCATTTGATGCTTCATGTTCTCCACAGGAGGGAAACATAGTAAGACCAAAGAGATGCCCTCAGCCCTGTAGGTTGCTCTTTCTATTTTTAGATTAATATAAACGTGTGTGTGTGTGTGTGTGTGAGAGAGAGAGAGACAGAGAGAGAGAGAGAGACAGAGAGAGACAGAGAGAGAGAGAGGGGGGAGAGAAGGTCAAAGGACAACTTGCAGCAGTTTGCAGCAGTTAGTTCTTTCCACCATGTGGGCTCCAGGGATTGAACTCAAGTCCTCAAGCTTGGTGGAAAGTGCCTTTACCACTGAGCCATCTCAGTGGCAGCCCTTTCCTCTTTCCTTCTTCTTGCTATGATGAGTAATATAATAGAGTGATTTTTGTAAAAAAAAAAAAAAAAGACTTTTAACAGCATGATATGAGCTATCACTAAGAAAGTATACTCCATGCTAGATTGGAAAAGGTACGTTAACCCTGTCATTTAATTTACCTAACAATATTATGAGTTGTATACATGTATATGAGTTGTATACATGGCACTTGATTACTGGACAACAGAGACATAGAAGATGAACTTCATCAAGTTGCAAGGGACAAAGGGAACTTCTTAGCACGTTGTCCCCTTGTAGAAAAAATAGATTAGACACTGAACATCATTCATGCAGTAAATTCCAGACTCAAGACACAACCCCAATCTCTCACAATAAATTTTTGCTTCCATGTTCCTTCTGTCTTGTCTTATTAAAGTTAGAGGTCCCTCTTTTACTTAGGTTGAAAATGAGGCATTGGATTCTCCATGTCACTCCCTGCCAGGTAATGCAGGACCAGGGCATGAGAGAATCTACAATCTTCCTGCTGAGGTTGGTTGTCAAACAATGATTCTTGCCTAGCAGAATGAAGAACCCATGTACTCTAGGTTCCTAGCAGATTGCACTGGAAGCTGTAGGTATTTCACCATGATCATGAATTAGAACTAACAGAAACTGACTCAGAGTAACTAAAAAAGAAAACAACAACAACAAAACAAATGCTCCTAAAGACAGCTGGCTATCAGAGAATTAGCAAGAGGACTGAGAACTAGTCTGTAGCTCGGTGAGAATCATGGCTCCCCAAGAATTGAGACAGCAAGCACAATACGCTTGTCATCTCAGCCTGCAAAGGCACTAGCATGAAACAATGAATTTTTATCTCCTGTCCAAGACTAGGTTTGGGGATATCTGGTATACCCAGCTTGAGTTGTATACAAGGCACTTGATTACTGGACAACAGAGACATAGAAGATGAACTTCGTCAAGTTGCAAGAGACAAAGGGAACTTCTTAGCACGCTGTCACTTATTCCCTGAAGGGCTGTAGGTACTCTGAGGAAATCAGAAACTATTTAAAAAGAAGCAAGAATACCTATAAGACAAGACATTACACAATGGGGCTGAGCCTTCTGGAGAATGGAATCCATGAGGGAAACAAAATATAGCTCAACTCTGGTGATGGAATGTTCTGGCAGTCGTGATACTGGATAAGTATAAAATCATAGAGATTATGGCCATTTAGGGACTCGAATGAAATCACAGTTTCTAAAAGACAGAGAGGTGATAGGAATCCTGGCAAAGAATGGGATTCACATCTCCCTCTCAGAGCCTTGCTCTCCAGAGAGGAGTCATAAAAGGGTAAGTAGGCAGGAGCTGGTGTTGTAAAAGAGTGTAGTTTTTGCAGTCCTCACAGGAGTAGAGGCTAAAAAATAAAGACAAATGCTTAACAAGAAAAGAAACACAACCTCACAGGGTAGCCAGCCTCCCAAAAGAAGTGATCTTTCTGGTAAAAGGAAAGAGAAGACTAATGTAGACATTGAAAGGAAAATGTCAAGAAGAGTCAGGTCAAGCACTCAGAATCAAAGGGCTCTCTTCAAAGCGGGACATGTCTAAAGGATGTCCTCATGGGCCAGCCTTGTAAAAGCTTTCTGCAGGATGACCCAAAGACAAAAGGTTAAGCCATCCTCACTCAATAGATCTAGCGGTCTAAAGGTGGAGATTGTTTTTAAGGCCCCAGGTGAGTAACACTCAGTAAAGACCAATATGTCAGAGAAGACTCTATTTTCATCACACAGCATTCCAGGAGAGAGAGAGAGAGAGAGAGAGAGAGAGAGAGAGAGAGAGAGAATCCTCAGAAAGAAAGCACACTAGTTCTCAGAGACAGGGGGGGGGGGAGCACATAAAGGTGACACAATTGACAAATAGTCCATTTCATAAGGTGAGTGCCTTAGTAGATTTGATAGCCTACAGGGATTTGTCTACATAATGGTGAATTTTTAAGTGCATTTCTGTTGTAAAGTTGGTGTAGGAGGTTCTTCTGTATTTGTGTTGCTTTCATTGTTTAAATAAAGAAACTGCCTTGGCCTTTTGATAGGGCAGAACTTAGATAGGCAGGAAGGCAGAACTGAATTCTGGGAGGAAGAAGGCAGTGTGGCAGATGCCATGAACCTCCCACTTGAGACTGATGCTGGTTAGACTCTTTCCCAGCAAGCCACGACCTCATGGTGTTACACAGATCGGTAGGAATGGGTTAGATCAGGATATGAGAGTTGGCAAGAAGAGGCTAGATATAATGGGCCATGCAGTAATTTAATTAATATAATTTCTATGTGGTTATTTCAGGGTTAAGCTAGCCAGGCGGCGGGATGTGGCCGCTCCTCCAGTAACATAAAGTAATGAAGAAGAAACAAAAGTCAGTACAGCACTGGAGAAGCTGATAGCACTCACTGCCGTTGTCTCCCTTCTAGTCCCCGAGAGTCTACAGGACTGCTCTGGTACCCATGAGCACGGCACCATGCAAAGAATAAATTAACAGCTCTACACACAAATGTGGTTCTGACATGAATAAGGCAGAACACAGGTGGCTGGAGGAGAGGCATGTGCCACCACGGAGAAGAAATGGTGACAATGGAGCCATCCACTCAGAGCCAGTCCCAGCTCGAAGCCAAGTATGATGGCACACGCCTGGTAGGCCAGAACTATGGAACTTGAGGCAGGAAAAAGGTGAGTTCAAATCTAGCATGGGTCCCATCAGTTATGTTCAGCTTCATCCCTGTAAAATACAGGCAGTTAGACTCTTGCTCTCTGGACTTTTCATGTGACCCAAAAAGGATGTGAACTTGGAGCTATACTTCTTGAGTAAGTGCCCAAGATAAGGACAAATACTTTACTCAAGAAGTATTTGCAGCTTGGACCAGGTTCTAGAGGGCCCTCAGAGCAGGGGAATAGAAGCGCAGGGTGAACACTGACCTTAAAGACATTGACAGTCTCATGGAGAGCCTAAGACAAACATAAGTACAACTATGGCCTCAGTTAGGACCAAGAGCTATGGAGAAAAATTCAGATTAAAGAAACTACTTCTAGCTATACAAATATGTACAGGCTTGGTGGTTGAGAAGAGAAAACAGAATAAAACACAAAAAAAAATCTGTAAAAGGATTAATTCAAAAAGTGAGAAGAGGGAAGGGGAGGGGAGAGGAGAGAGTGAAGGAGAGGGGATCAAAGAAAGCAGATTGAGAGAGGCTGTCTGGTAAGCTCTGACCTAGGGAATCAACAAGAAAGAACCCATTTTAAAATAATGTGGCATGATCCATGCAAAAGAATCACTTGTGGTTTGCTGTCACGTCTTTTTTGCTGGACAAGGGCAAGAGAAAACAGCACAGGAAAAGCATCAGGAGAGGCCGTGAAGAACCGGGTGTGTCTGGCTAATGAACCTGAACTCTAGGCACTGCCCCCCTCGCCTAGCAGGCAAATGGCATGGGCAGAGCTCTGCCTCAGATTCGCGGTGACTAGGGAGCACAAGCAGGAGGCTCCGTGCAGACACAAAGGCTTCCAGTGTGACCAAGTATGACCAGCAGCCTGCACTTGAGATCCTTGGCCTCTGCGCCTGCGGATTCAAACCATCTTGGATAGAAGATGGAGGGTCGATGATTGCTTCGCTCTTGAATATGCACAGCCTTTTTACTATCATAATTCTCTAAGCGGTTCTCCGGGTCTAATGACTATAGATAGAATAAGATTGTGCTGAGTGTGATGAGCCATCTGGAATCTATCGGAGGAAATACATGAGAGGATCATGCAGGCCTGTGCAAAGAAACTGTCATTACGTTAGCGCTTTTTGCCGCTATGACAAAACACCTGACAGCTTAAAGTGAGGACAGGTCTATTTGGGCTTCTGCTTTCAGATATTCCAGTCTGTTGTCATGGTTCCACCACTGAGGGTCTGAGGTAACACAGAGCACCATGGTGGCAGAAGCATGTGCATATCAGGGAGGCATAGAGTGACCAGGAAAGCCACATCCCTGAATCACACACCCCTAGAGACCTCCTGCCTCCAGCTAGGCTTCCTGATATCCCCAGAGCCCTGGGGGCCAAGCCTTAAACTCATGAACCTTTTGGAAGCAAGCCACATACAAACCACAAGTCATTTTATATAAAAGGTGTCCGTGCCCACAGATAGTTGCGCATCTGTGGAACATTCTGGAATCAGCTCACTAAAGACACCAAGTACCATACGAGAAATCAGCCTGTTCTGTGCATCAGAGCCATTGGAAATGGGGCAAGCCAGAGAAGCAAGGTCAGAATCAATAAAGCCGGAGCAGCCAAACAGAGAAGAGGTTTCAAGGCTCCCCGCTACTCATCTCGGTGGCTGGGAAACCCACAGGGCCTCTCTGGATCATGAACTCTTGGCCTACTGAAAGAAGTGAAATGGTTGGGATGTTTCCCAAGGCTGCCACTGTGCAGTCAGGGAACGTAACATGATTGCCCTAGTAGGAGCCATGCTATGTTCTTCAGGAGGGAAACAACGAGACGAAAGATTACGAGACAAGTCAGAAAGTCAATTTCTATTAGCAGTGTTAGCTCTGCACAGAGCATCTGTCCTGAGATATTTCAGATCCTTTAGGAAGCCTGTGATGCACGTTGGCCATATGACATGCATGATGGACTAAAATGGACCTGGTGACTCCCTTTTAGAAAACATGGTGGCTTGATTGCATAATGACTTCTGATGAGAGTTCTAAAAAACGGGCTTGGAGTGGAGAGCTGCATGACCGCCCCCCGGATGCAGGTCCAGACCGCCCTCGGATGCAGGTCCAGACCACCCTAGGATGCAGGTCCAGACCACCCTAGGATGCAGGTCCAGACCACCCCCGGATGCAGGCCAAGACCGCCCCCGGATGCAGGTCCAGACCGCCCCCGGATGAAGGTCCAGACTGCCCCCGGATGCAGGTCCAGACCGCCCCCGGATGCAGGTCAAGACCGCCCCCGGATGCAGGTCAAGACCGCCCCCCGGATGCAGGCCAAGACCGCCCCCGGATGCAGGTCAAGACCGGATGCAGGTCAAGACTGCCCCCGGATGCAGGCAAAGTCCTACAGGCTCAGCGACTTCTCATTCCTTGTCTGTATTCCTGAGCATTGCAGTGGGCGAGGCAGAGTGGGAGGAAAGCAAATCTCTCGTGAGTCAAGCTGATGTGGGCTCTGCCTTCTCAGAATTTCCAGTCTAGTGGAAGGGACAAGTAAAAATACATGTTCTAATAGCTGGCAGCACCCTGAAGGAAACTTCCCAGAGATGCTAAGCAATTTTTGCCTGAGTACCTGATTCAGACCAGAGTAGAAAGAACTGAAAAGTCTTCTGTGAGAACTGTGCAAGCTGAGACCTGTCTGGTGAGAGACAAGCTATACCCATCGTGAGGGGAATACCAGGCACCAAGGGTGTCCTTGTCTGTATCTTTCTGTTCAGAGCTTGGTGAAGTCTGAGAGGAAGCCTGCCACTGCCTGGATGACCAGAACCTGGAGGTTACATAGAACATAGAACTAGGATAGTGGAAATAAAATCAATGAAATGATTCCCAGTGATATTCTGTTATACTCATAAATCAGTGCCTAGCCCAACTGTCATCAGAGAGGCTTCCCCCAGCAGCTGATGGGAGTAGATGCACAGAGCCACAGCCAGATGCCAATAGAGAGAGGACCCTAATTATAGATCTCCCTCAGGTCCCTCCCCTTGGAGCCAGGGGAACCTCGAGGAAGAGGCGGTTGCTGTGGAATGGTATTTCTGTACACCGTGAGTATGTATTACTCTCATTGGTTAATAAAGAACTGACTGTCCTATAGCTGGCCAGGAAGAGATTGGGAGAGAGAATCAGACTAGAAGGATGCTGGGAAAAAAGGAGGGTGGAGTCTGGACTAGAGAGCAGATGCAGAGAGAAGCGAGATGGGCATGCTGTACTGAGAAAAGGTACCACACCATGTGGCAAAGCATAGATAAGAAACATGGGTTAATTTAAATGTAAGAGTTAGGTGGTAAGAAGCCTGAGCTATTGGTGGAGCATTTATAATTAATATTAAGCCTTTGTGTGGTTACTTGAGAGCAGCTTGTGGGACAGAAACTTCTGCCAACAGGGGAGGAAGAATTGTAGGAGCCAGAGGGGTCAAGGACACCAAGAGACCAAAGGCCCGCAGAATCAATTAAGCAGGGCTCATAGGGGCTCACAAGACTTAAGCAACAATCACAGAGCCTGCATGGGTCTGAGACTGGTCTTCTTCATATATGTTATGGTTGTAAGCTTGGTGGTTTTGTGTAACTCCTAACTGGTGTGGGAGAATGGTCTGTATTCTGTCAATTATATTTTAAATAAACGCTGATTGGCCCATAGCCAGTCAGGAAGTATAGGTGGGATAACCAGACAGGAAGTAGAGGCAGGTCAATGAGAACAGGAGAATTGTGGCTAACATAGACAAGAATAATGGGTTAATATAAGTTATAAGAGTTAATAAGAAGCCTGAGCTAATTGGCGAATCAGTTTATAACTAATGTAGACCTCTGTGTGATTTCTTTGGGACTTAATGAATGCAGTAACTGGGCAGGACAGAAAACTCAGTCAACACCTAACAGGGGGAGTGGGTGTCCTTGACTCTTTTGCCTGCTCTTGGGTTCCTTTTCCTCCGACTGGGTTGCCTCATCCACCATGATCTGAAGGTTTATGTCCAGTCTTATTGTATCTTGCTATGCCATGTTCAGTTAATATCTCTGGGAAGCCTGCTCTATTCTGAAGGGAAAGGAAGAGGAATGGATCTGGGGGAGAGAAAAAGTGGGGGATGTGGAAAGTGAGGGAAGTATGAGGAATGGAAATTGCAGTCAGTATGTATTGAAAAAAAATTACAGTCATCAACTATGCTTTCAGAAGTGTGGTGCTGGGTTAGAGCTCCTGACTGAGTGCCTTGCACTTCTCTGCCATCCCCGCCAATACCAGAAGTGAAGCCATGTGGTCCTTGGAAAATTGCTGTGACTGGTTTACTTTTAAAACATCATTTTGAGAGCCAAGGGAGATAGCTCAGCAGGGAAAAGCACCCGTGCATAAGCCTGCTGGCCTGAGTCTAATGGATCCCTGCAAACCATATAAAGAGGGAAGAAGAGAACAGACATCACAGTGCTACCCTCTGACGTCCATATGTGAGACAGGGCAATAGTATAAACACAAGCAAGCACATACAAACTCACAATGAGCAAGCAAAACTGGCCAAGGCAACCTGTCAGCGGACAGCACGGCAACTAATGATGCGCACTCCTAGCCAATCACAACACGCCAGCACTGGCGGCCAGTTTTAAAAGGACCAAGCAGAAACGTTCCTGCAGCAGCTTAATTTCCCTAACGCCATAAAAAAACCCCAACCTGTCTATAATGATGAGCTTCTGTATTGGAATCTCCAGGAGTCTGTTCCATTGCCTCTGTGTCTTCTCATTCCCTGCCCCCCAGGAAACAGGGATCACACAACAGGCAGCAGCAACAAGCCCATGAAAACTACACATACACACACTATAGAATGCAGAGTCACACAAATCCTGTGTATGAACATCATCATCATCTGTAAAAATACATACATACATACATACATACATACATACATATGGGACTGGAGAGAGAGCTCCAGCAGTCCTGCATAGGGTAGATGTCAGGGTGGTCAGCTATGGACCTGGGTGGTAGCTGAACTGGTCAGTCAGACGAGGGGCAGAGCCAGCTCCCCTCCATACCGTCAGGGTCAACTCTCCCCTTGGCCTATTGGCGGAGACAACTCTCCCATGAGGGTCACAGCTCTCTTGCTGCAGCATCCAGCAAAGGGCAGGGCCAGCTCAGCATGGCCTTCTGATTCCATTGCACACAGTGCCCACAGGCCCCTGAGGTAATACAGGCCACAGACATCAACTGAGACCCCACCTGCATCAGGACCACAGAACCAAACATGGCTCATAGGAGCTGCTTGGGTCCAGCTGACATCCTGGCTCTAGGTAGAAGCATAGTCACTCAGATCAGGATGGCTTCAGCAGCGGCACGGCCCCTGGACACCAATAAGGCCACAGGTTGTGGCCCTGACCCCAGAATTCTGTGTAACTTTTGGTGGCATCACAGATCCTGGCTGCAGTGGGACCATAGTCCCAGACATGGTCCTTGGCTGCGGCAAGATTTGAATGTCACCACTATCCTAGATGACAGTGCAGGCTACTCAGGTTGGCATGGTCCCAGCAGCAACATGGGCCTCAGACACTAGTCTGGCCCCAAATCTTGGGAGTCCATGTGACCTTCAATGGTAACAGGAACCTCCAACATCAACACAGACCCTGGCAGTGGTAGGGCCAGGGACCCAGCCATGGCCCTCAGGTGCAGTTCTGGCCTGGACATCACCTTGGCATTAGGTGGTAATACAGGATTCTCAGATCTACCTTGGTGTAGGAGGGATCTTCTGTATTTTGTGTTGCTTTCATTGGTTAATAAAGAGACTGCCTTGGCCTGTAGGATAGGTCAGCCCTTAGGTGGGCGGAGTAGACAGAACAGAAGGCTTGGAAGAAGGGAAGTGTTGCAGATGCCATGATGCTCCTCCCCGAGATGGACATAGATTATACTCATGCCGGTAAGCCACAGCACATGGTGATACACAGATTTCTAGATAAGGGTTAAAGCAAGATGTGAGAGTTAGCCAAGAAAAAGCTAGAGATAATGGGCCAGGTAGTAATTTAATTAATATAATTTTCGTGTGGTTATTTCGGGTATAAGCTGGCTGGCAGCTGGGAGCTGGTTGGCGGCGGGACACAGCCTGCTCCTCTCAGGTGCTCGGAACACAGCCATACCTCTTACTACATACCTGGTCCCAGTTGCAGCATGTCCCTTAGCCACCAACATGGACTCAAGTGGCTAACCTGACACTGGGCATCCACACAGCCCTAGGTGACAGTATGGACCAGGAACTTCAACACAGACCCCAGCTGCTGGACCCAGACATGGTCCTTGGTAGAAGTCTAGGTCTAGACACCAGCACAGCCCCAGGTGGTGGCCCAGACCCCAGGAATCCTCATGGCCCTTATGGCAACAGGAGACACAGATATTAACACAGACCCTGGTGGCACTAGGGCCACGATCCCAGACATAGCCCCCCGCTGCAGCCCTGGCCTGAATGCCAACAAGGCATTGAATAGCAGTACATGCCACTTAGATCTGTATGGCCCCAGATGCATCATGGCTTCTGGGCTCTAGCATGGTCCCAGGTTGCCAATCAGACCCTGGGGAACCACATGACCCTTGGCTGCAGCAGGAGCCACAGATGTCAATTCAGACCCTGGCTCCTGTAGGGCCACAGACTCAGGCACACCTCTGAGCAGCAGTTCAGGCCTCCTGAATATCATCACTACAACCCAGGAAACTTTATTTTTAAAAAAATAAATGATTTTTCACATCTTTTTCAAGTGTCAAAATTCCCCACAAGTATATTCCCAAGATGAATAAATAATATCACTTTTTTTCCAAGAAGAAATAGAAGCTACCATAGCCCAATACAATAAAAAAAAATTGTTCTGTTACCAACTGGTTCTTCTCTTCTCAGGGACTTCAAATGAAGAAACCATTTGACAAGTCCAGAACTGACTGAAGAAGACTTTCTCAGACTGACAGCAAAGATTACTGCACACGGTGAGGGATGCCAGCAACCAAACACACAACAGGCCTGTTTCGTCAGCAATAAACTGGTGCACAGATATAAAAATTATACCACACATTGTAGCTAAGACATTCAAGTTCACGTTTCAAAATGCAACAACTGATACCTGTGCTTCACTGGCAATGAAAGAACAACCAAAAATACCTCGGGCTCTAGAATAGGTTCAGTGGCCGAAGGCATCCACTACCAAGACTGAGAACAGGCTCCGTGGACGAAGGCACCCGCCACCATAGGCTCCGTGGACAGAGGCGCCCGCCACTAAGACTGAGAATAGGCTCCATGAACGAAGGCACCCGCCACCATAGGCTCCGTGGACAGAGGCGCCCGCCACCAAGACTGAGAATAGGCTCCGTGGAGAAAGGCACTCACCACCAAGACTGAGAATAGGCTCCGTGGGCAAAGGTACCCGCCACCAAGACTGGGAATAGTCTCCGTGGACCAAGGCACCCGCCACCAAGACTGGGAATAGGCTCCATGGACCAAGGCACCTGCCACCAAGACTGAGAACAGGCTCCGTGGACCAAGGCCCCCGCCACCAAGACTGGGAATAGGCTCCGTGGACAAAGGCCCCCGCCACCAAGACTGATGACCTGAATTTGATACTCAGTCTCTACCAGTCTGGAGAAGTGACTCCTGCAAGTTGTCCTCTGAGCTCTACATGACAGTCATGGCAGCCCTGGCACAGGCTAGCACCCACAAATAAAGCTATGGAATGAAATTCACTGGAAGAGTATTTTCATGGAATCAGAGAGGCACAGCACCTGGGAAAGGGCACAGACGGCAGCGAGGAGCTCACAGTGTGCCATGCGCATGCAGGCAGACATGTGGCCAACATTCTTAAGGATGAGTTTGCTCAAAGACATAAGAGAAAAGGAACCATTTGGGGAAATGGTACGGCCAATAGGCTGACAAACGATGATCTATGGTCTGCTGCTACTGAGGAAAAACGGTGACCAAAGGACTGGTCTAAATGTCATCAGAAAATATTACGTTAAGCCAGGCATGGAGAGGCATACCTGTAATCCCAGCGCTCAGGATGCTAAGGCAAGCGTATCACAAGTTCCAGGCCACCAGGGTCAGCATACACAGACCCCCCCATCTCAAATAAATATCACAATCATAATTCAGTTCACTATTCAAGCATCTCAGGCAAATAAGTTGGTTACTGACAAATTAAGTTCATGGCAGAGAAGCTCCTGAGCACACAGTATCTTATGTGCTTCCTCAACTCTTTCTCCAAAGGACCCTCCTTTTCAATTACTCTCCTTTGAAATCACCCTCCTTTTAAATTGCTGTTGTCCGAGAAAAGTGAGATTGTCCTGCAGCCTCCTCAAGCCCACAGCCTCACTGGCTGTTACAGTAACCAGGCAACGCCACTTTGAAAGTGTTCAGTGATAGCTGTTGTTACCCCTTGAGAAAGCCTCACAAAGAGCACATAAATAGAACCAAGAGCCTAGAGCACTTACGTCAGCGGATGAAATAATCTGCAGTTGCAACAAGTTACCACCAGAGGGAGGCGGTGAGCCATGAGCCAGGAGAGCTAGGGAAAAACTTAAAACAGTTTCTAAAAGGAATTGGGGGAAAAAAAAAAAAAACTCTTATTAACATATTTTTGAAACATAAATATTTTATAATCTAATGCTTACTATGTACAAATAAGATACAAAGAGCAAAGGGAAACATTTATGTCTCTACATATGGCTTAAAAATAGGACATGAGAACCAGGCATAGTGACCGAGGCCGTCATCCCACCCAGACCATGAGAGGCTGAAGAAGAAGAATTGCAAGTTTCAAAAGCGTCTGAGATACAAGCTGAATTTTTGTCTGAAACAAAAAAAAAATGCATATTTGATTTTGGATTAAAAAATATATATCCTCCGTAGTCTCAGACACTGTGGTTGATGGCATTGCTTGAGGGGTTTAGAAGGTTCGGAAATGTGGAGGAAATGTGCTGCTGCAGGGGAGCTTTGGAAACTAACATACTCAGAGGGTTCCCAGGGCACTCTCTCTGCTTCGTGCATATGGCTCACGACGTAATCCCTTGCTTCTGCTCCAGCCACCACATCTGCGGTTTGCTGCCGGGCTTACCCATCATGATGGACTCTTACCCTCTGGAACCGTAAGCCAAACAAACCTTCCAACTCTATAACCGGCCCCAGTCACAGCCCCTTATCACAGGCATCCAGAAATAACTAACATAGCGGAGGAAATGGTTCGCTGAATGAAGCCCCTGCTATGCAAAGGTGGGTTCAAGTCCTAGAACCCATGGAAAAACCCAGTGTCACATCACAAATCAGTCCTCTGTGATTCCAGTGTTCCCAGGGCGATGGGGAAGCCCACTGCTCCTGTGGTAATATGCCAAGACTGGGGGAGAGTTCTGTAGACGGTCCCAGGCCGTCTAGCCTAGCATCTCCAGCACAGGAGCAAACAACCAAGGGAGCCTGTCTCGAAGTGGAAGGCAAAGACCAGCATTCTAGGCAGACTTCCTACCTTCCCAGCGCACGCACGCACGCATGCACACACGCGCACCCACGCAGAATGTAGCTCATTGGGAAAGCGCTTCCCTATGCACATCTCTAGGTTCAGTCTCCGGGTACCAAAATGAGAAAGAGATGAAAGGGTGTCTAGGCTGCATAAAGTAGCATTAACTCTGGCGGACAAATTGTATTGTCTGAAAGAAACAGCTTCAAAAGAGGAAAGATTTGAAAGCTTATTTGAAAGCGGCCCCGTTTGAAAGGATTAGAAAGAGAAGGACAAATGGCCTTGTTAGAGCAGCTATGGCCTGCTGGAGGAAGTGTATCCCTGGAGGTGGTCTTCGAGGTTTCAAAGGCCAAGCCCAGAGTCTCTCTCAAAGCCTATGGGTCATGATGGAGCCCCCAGCTACTGCTTCAGTGCGGGCATGCATGTTGCCGTGTTCCGTGCCATGATGATAACGGACTCACCCTCTGAAACCGCAAGCCAACCCCCAGTTCAATGATTTCTTTACCAGAAGAGCTTTGGTCTTTTCACGGGAATAGAATAATGGCTGGGACAGCTTATTTTGCCCTGGCTTCAAAGTTCTGTCCACAGGTACTTGAGTACGGTTACTCTGGACACGTGGTGACAGAGCCGCAACCGACAGCCTGTGGCCCCGGAAGTGAACATAATAGGTGAGTGGCTACAGCTACAACAGGACATGTCCAGGCCACCAGCAGGGCCCAGCGTGGCTTCCACCCCTTCTTCCTCTAACTTAACCCTGGAATAATGAAACAGAAACCAATTAAGCAAAGAGACGAGGTTCTCAGGGGCTTCTCTGGCTGCCTTGAGGAGCCATTCAAGCTGCCAAGTCTTTCTACCAGCCAAGTGGGTCATGCTGCTGGAGAAAAACTGAGGTGGGTGTCAGGGGCCACTCATAGCCTGGACATCACTGGAGCCCTGGAGAGTGCTGTTAGACCAACCCTGAGGCTTCTCTTAGGTGAGGCTCTGCCCAACAGCGGGTCTTGGGGCCGTCCCTGTCTTGTCTTAGTTAGGGTGATGATTGCTGGGCTAAAACACCATGACTACAAGCAGGATGGAGAGGAAGCGGCTTACTTGTCTATATATATTTGCCCATTTTCAAAGGAAGGCAGGATAGGACTCAAACAGGGCAGGAACCTGGAGACAGGAGCTGATGCAGAGGCTAGACCGGGTTGCTGCCCACCAGCCTGCTCCTCGTGACTTGGCCAACCTGCTTTGCTATAGAACCCAGGACCACCAGCCCAGGGATACACAACCCACCAAGGGCTGGGCCCTACCCCATCAATAATTAATGAAGAAAATGCCCTCAGGTGCCTACAGTCCAGTCTTATGAAGGCATTTTCTTAATTGAGGTTCCATCCTCTCGGGTGACTTTATTTTGAAGTGCCCAGTCTGGTGAAGAAGGACATAGACAAGGAAAGAGTCCCTGGAGGTGAGAATATAGGCTCGGACGGCAGATGATGGATAAAAAGGACTATCTGATATCATGATGCTCTTGAGCAGAGGATTTCTGTTTTTTTCTAGATTACTGGGATTTTATACCCTCAGTGGGTGGTGCATTTTCTTAGATGCTTTTTCTGCATCCACGGACATGATCCTGAGGATTTTCTCGTGTACTAATGTAGCAAGCTGACACATTAAAAATTTTGGCAAAGGTTGTGGTTTAAACAGAACACACACACACACACACAGACACACACAGTCTCAAGAATTTGAATACTTATTCATCAGGGATTAGCACGACTTGAGAAGGATTAGGAGGTGTGGCCTCATTGGAGGAGATGTGGTCTTGTTGGAGAAAGTTCATCACTAAGGGGGTGGGCTTTGAAGGTTTTTCCTGCTGCCTTTGGATCCAGATGAAGGACTTTCAGCCACTTCTCCAACACTGTGTCTGCCTACATGCTGCCATGTCCCACCATGATGATCATGAACTAAACCTTTGAAACTATAAACCAGCCCCAATTAAATGGTTTTCTTCATAAAAGTTACCGAGGTTATGGTGTCTCTTCACAGCAATCCAACGGTCACTAAGACAGCCCCTGCTTACTCTCCACTGAGTGAGCTTTCCTTAGATCCCACCCGCAAGTGCGGTCATTCTGGCTTTGTCTCTCTGTGCATGGCTTATCTCGTGTGTTATAACTTCCTCCAGTGTCACCTGAGGCACTGAAATTGTGGAACTGTTCTTTTAACAAACAGATTGTATTCCATCTTTTTTTTTTTTTTTTTGGCTTTTCAAGACAAGGTTTCTCTGTAGCTTTGGTGCCTACCCTGGAACCAGCTCTTATAGACCAGGCTGGCCTTGAACTCACAGAGATCCTCCTGCCTCTGCCTCCTGAGTGCTGGGATTAAAGGCATGCGCCACCACCACCTGGCATATTCTATCATTTTAACACACATTTTCCCCTCCACTTCCTAATGTTTACATATTAACTGTCCTCCAAAGATTAGGCCTAGGAAGCCTCTACTAAGAAGTGGTAGAACCTTTAAGAAATGGGGTATGGTGGGAAGCCTTTTGGTCACTAGGGACGTGCCCTTGAAGGGGATAGTCAGACGCTAGCCTCTTCTCTTGCCCTCTTTTTCTCCCTAGCAATGAAGTGGGCAGTTTGACTACCAAGGCTCCACCATTGCTATTTTTCTTCTCCTCCAGAAATCCAGAAGCACCGAGTCTACTCTGTCATGAACAGGAACCACCAAAGCAAGATCCAAAACAAGCGTCTTGTCTTCCTAAATTGCTTCCTCGGGCATTTGCTTCAGTGATGGGAAGTTCGCAGCCCTTCAGCCTTTGACAGATGCTCATATTGACCCCCTAGCTCGCTATGATTCTACAGACTCCCATCAACATACTGATTTCCAGTCCATCAGCTTTATCCCCATGGATAGGATTTCTGGATCATGTGCTAGCTTTATTTTTAGCTTTCTGAAAAAATTCCACACTGTTTTTCAAATGACTGAGCTAATTTGCATTCTCACCAACACTTGTCACAGGTTTCATTTTTCTTCCTCTTCATATTCTTACCAACAATTTTAAGAGAAAATAAATAGACCCCTTGCTCTAACAGGGACCAGGTGATAGCTCACTGTGGTTTTAATATGTGTCTCCCTAACAATTTTAGTGACATTAAGAGTTTTTCATGAACCTGTTGGACATTTGTGTATTTTTTTTAGAAATGCCTATTCCTATCCCTTTCCAACTTTTGATTCAATTATATTCTTGCAGTTGTTGTTTGGATTCTTTATATATTTTGAATACTAACCCCTTATGAAATGTATGGTTTACAAATACTTTCTCACACCGTGTGATGGTTATTTCTTTACTTTATGATTTATTTGCTATACAAGCTTTTCAGTTTGATACAGTCTCAACGGTCTGCTTTTGCTTCTATTGTCATTGCAAATAGGGTGGGGGTTGTGTTCCCAGCACCTGAGTGGAGTGCGGCCGTTTGTTCCCAGAGCCTGGCTCCCAGCCGCGGCCGCTTGCTTATGCCCGAAATGATTACACACAGACTGTATTCATTTAAACTCTGCCTGGCCCATTATCATTAGCCTCTTCTTGGCTAGCCCTCACATCATAAACTAACCCATTCCTAATAATCTGTGTGTCACCGTGACGTGGTGACTTGTGGGAAAAGTCTAACCTGCATCTATCATGGGTCGGAGGATCATGACGTCTGCCCACTTCCTTTCTTCCTTTCGGTCTACTCCGCCCACCTAAGGGCTGAGTCCTATCTTACAGGACAGGCATTCTCTTTATTAACCAATGAAAGCACACAAAATAGAGAAGAACCCTCCTACACCACTTGGGGTTTGTATACCCCAAGCGTTGCCTAGGTCAATTGCCATAGTTTTACTTTGCCTTAATTAGGGCTTCTATTGCTATGGTAAAACACTGTGACCAAAAAGCAACTTGGGGAGGAAATGGTTTATTTTATCTTACACCCTGTCACCATTCAGGAGAGTCAGGGCAGGACCCTGGAGGCAGGAACTGGTGCAGAGATTTTGGGAGACTGCTGCTTGCTGGCTCTATTGCCATACCTTGCTCAGCCTGCTTTTTCATAGCACCCAGGACCACCAGCCCAGAGGTAGCATCACTCACAATGGGCAGGGTCTTCCCACATCAGTCACTGATTTTAAAATGCCCTACAGGATTGCCTACCGCCCAGTCTTAGGAAGGCATTCTCTCAATTGATGCTTTTTTTCTCTAAGATAACCCTAGTTTGTGTCAAGTTGACATAAAAACCAACCGGCACCCATCTCATTTGAAACCATTGCGGTTTCAAATCTGTATTGACATTTTAATCGTTCTGAGTTAATTTTTGCTCACAGTATAAAGATCCTACTTTATTCTTCTGCATATAGAAATTCAGTTTCCCAATCCCACTCTTACTGAAGAGACTTCCCCCAGCCCCCGTTGTGTGTTCTTGGCAGCTTAGTTGAATAGAATCCTGGGTCTCCTTCAAAGCACTGATCTACGTGTCCATTTGTACAACGGCAACCTGGGATCTTCATTGCACAAGTTCCATATTTTGAAGCTAGGAGCATGAAACCACTAGCTTTGCTCTTCTTGCACGAGAATGTTTGAACAATTCTGGGACTTTTGTGGCTCCATACATGTTTAGAAACTGTTTTTCCTATCAATGGGACACTGACATTGGAATTTTGGTAAGGATTGCGTTGAATCTGTAGATCACTTTGGACTGGTAATATTAATTCTTTCAAGCTGCAGACATGTGATAATTTTCTACTTAATTTTATTTCTTTCATCAGTGCCTTATAATCTTCAACTCAAAGATCCTTTATCTTTCTGATGAACTTTATCCCTAAATACTTCACTTATTTATATTTTACTATAATTAATGGGACGATTTTCATTTTTTCTCAGTTTATTGCCAACGTATAAAAATTCCACTGATTTTGTATTCCACTGTATTTTGTATTTTTTGTATGTGTCCTACAAGTTTCCTGGATTAGTGAATTTATCAATTCGAAGATTTTCAGTAGACGTGCAGATTTTTGCACAAAAGATTTTGCTATCAGTAGACAATTTACTTTTCCCTTTTCCTTACTTTTCTTCTCTTTCTTCACTGACCTGCTCAGGATTTCCACAACTCTTTCCAAAAGAAGAGCGAGAGCAGACACCTTCACTTTGTCCCTTCCCTTATTTCATGTCTGTCTAGGGTTTGTTGTTGAGCCACAGATCTTGGTTTTCATATATGCCTGGCTTTCGACCCCAGCCAGAACTGTGTTTGTAAATTCTGTCTTCCATTCCAGGCTTGCCACCATAGTGTTTTCTGGTGTGCACACGTCTCCAATTTTCAAGTCCAATTTACCTTATTTTTCTTTCTGTTATTGACAATTCCCCAGTGAAGCGTCCATAAGTGAGGGTGTTGGTGACACCGCAGTTAGTACAACTGCCGCCCTCTGCTTTCTTCTAATTGTTTTATCTTTTTGCATTTTTGTCTTCGACTCATTTTGAGCTAATCTTTGTATGTAATATAAAATAAGGGTTTAATATCATGCTTGGATCTGTGATTGTTTTCTCAACTTCACTTGTTGAAAGATTGATTTTTTTTTTTACACACTTGCTGAAACTTTGACCTATTTTCTCAAGGTGTCAGTACTTTTATTCCATCATGTGATCCATTACAAGCAAGTCTGCTGTCCTTGCTTTTATGCTGGATTCTGAAATTCCCTGTCGTGGTTAAGGAAGCCTTTTTGAATCTCAGATGCCTCGACTCTTTGAGTTTGTGTGGGTTATTCAGCTTTACTCGGTCTCAGTTTGCTCGTCTTCTAGACTGGTGACACCTGTCTTGTATTCAGAGCAGCAAATGAGAGAGCACATGGAGTCTGGTTCGGTTCCTGCCACCATCAGCCCCTGTGTGCTCACGGGTAGTGGACTCCAGCGCTTCCCATGCAGAGCTAAACAAGGCAGTCACTCACTGTAGAATCTGCTTCTTGGGTATAGGGTAAAGGCCAGGAATTAGTTCACAACTACTGCAAAATGATGTTTCTGCAACCTTGCCCCCGACTCATCAAATAGAAATGCAGTAGAGCAAGCTCTTTCCCTGTCCCTTCAGTGCCTCAGTGACCCTGCATCCCTCCCAGAAGGTATGAGGGTTTTCCGGGAGTGGGTTGTTGTTGTCTGGTTGTTGGTTTTTGCTATTGTTTTTACCTCACCCCCATCAGTCAGGGCCTAATGCAGAATTCCTCTTTAATGAATGCTAAGCTGCAGAAATCGGCGTCCTCTCGTGCTTCTCAAGAACAGTCCTGGGAACACGCAGATGTGAGAACAACCCAGCATCCGAGACCACGTCGTTGAGGTAAGGCAATGTCTCCCGTTGAACACGAGGGGGTGCTCTGTGCATTTCTATCTGAAATGCTTAGCCAGAAACCATGGGCTTTCTCACCAGAAATCACAGAAACGAGACGCACCATGAACATCCAGGTCAAAGCTACATCACTTACACAATTCACAACTCTACACCATTGCCATATATGCATACGTGTACACAAAACAATATGCACCTCGACAAGTAAACACAGGGATGTTCAGACCTGCACACGGCCAAAGACATGAAACTAGACACATGTTACAGACACTTCCACACGCATAGCCTCATCCTGGGATGCGGCTATTGTTTAAAACAAGGGACTAAGGGTCAGAGAACTCATATGCTCTGCATCCTAGCAGATAGTAAAGTGAAGCCCCAAGGGAGACTCCAGGAAGAACCGTTATTTCAGAAGAGCGAAACTGCTACTTATATTTATTCTAGCCATCTGAAGAGCACTACCAGCAACCACGACTAACGCCAACATTAACAGACCAATACATGTATTCGTTAACAGAGCAATAAATAAGTAAATACATTTATTGGTCTGTTAATTGGCTATTGATATTGAAAATGCAGTGTGATGGAATATATAGTCTCAAATGAATCATCACTTTGCACTTGAGCCCACTAAAAACCAAATTTTATTTTCTTAGCCAGTGTTGCATAGCAGTTTCCTCTGAGATAAAACCCTGCGTCTTGGAGGGAAACTTGTTAAGATATGGGATGTTTTACAAGAAGGTGAAACATTCTATCCTGCAGGGAAGTTCCTTGATCTGGGAAGTAAAGCTTTCAAGGACTTCAGGAAGCTCCTGAAAATGAGCAGATTCACTGGCCTGTCTCTCCCAAGGCATTCGTATGCAGCAAGAACGGCTGAGAGATGCTCTCAGAGAACCTAAGCTGCCTGGAAAGAAGCTCAGACCAGCTGAGTCACCTCCAACAGAGTCTCCAACCTGTTGACCTACCTGTAAGTGGTTCAGTGTTCTCCAGGTGTCCAGCTTTTATGAGCTGTCACCCGTGATGGGGTAGGCTTTTGATGAGCTATCTTTGAGTCATTTCTGCTCCTATAAATAACCCTTCACCCATATTCCTATAACTAGCCCAAATAAAACCCACTGGCTCACCAAGTTGGACTTTGGTGGTGTCTATCATTGTTTCAAATCTCCTTTTGCCTGTCCAGAGAAGAGCCCACAGCCCTTCCAGGACAA
>JAQHUG010000308.1:1899866-1912897 GCA_028555095.1 Dicrostonyx torquatus
CCTGGCGCAGGAGCTGACAAGCAGTGGTAAGCTGCTTGGCCCGAGTCTGGGAACAGTACCTGGTCCTCTAGCAGAGCACTCTCCAACCCTGGGAAATCGCATCATCTCTGCCGCTGATCCTAATCTTCCCATCTCCAGACAACCCGGCTCCATGGGGGCTGCATGATCTTGAGTCTCCACATCAGGATGGCTTTTGTTGTTTGAGACAGGGTTTCATGTAGTGCAGGCTAGCCTCAAATTCAGTATGCACCAATGACATTGAACTCCTAATCCTTCAGTCTCAATTCCCTGAATGCTGGAATTATAGGGGTTCACCAGCACATCCAGTTTTAGGGATGCTAGGATGGAATCTAGTTCGTGTATATTAAGCAAGCACTCAACTGGGCCACATCCCCAGACCTGAGTCAGTTATATTTGGTGAATGGTGCATGAATATGTGTTGCTAAGTGTTCACACATGTATGTAGGCTAGAAGTTGATTTCAGGTGTCTTCCTCAGTCACTGCCATCTTAGTTTTGGGACTGTCTCTTGAACATGGAGATCACGGCTTCAGCTAGTCTGGCTGGTCATTGATCCTCCTGTCTCTGCCTTTTCAGAACAAGCACAAGTCGCTGCCCGTGGCTTCTAGGTGGGTGCCAAGGTTTCAAATTTATGTCCTCAAGCTTGTTTGGCAAGTATGTATTACGCTATCTCCCCAACACCCTGAATCAGTTAACTCTTCAAAGAGAATATTATAGAATTAAGGACTCTAGAGTTTCTATTTCTTTAGCCAGAAGGTTAAAGCTTTGAGTGACACAGAAGCCCATCTGACATGCTCACTCATGCACCCTCAAAAGCCTGAGCCACTTTACATAAAACTAAGTTTAGGTAGAGACTGCAGATGCAGACGTGGCTAGCTGCACTAGCTGCTCTTCCAGAGGACCCAGGTTTGACGCTCAGCACCTACAAAGTGGTTTACAATCACCTGTCACTCCTGTTCCAGAGGACCAAATGCCCTTTTCTGAACTTCAAAGTATATCATGTAATACACATACACATAAAATAATAGTAACAAAAGTAAGTATAGATTAAAGTATAAATGCTTCCATGGATAGAAATAAATATCTAGGGCTAGCTATAACGTGTAGCTATAAAAACACAAACCAAGGGTTTGTGGTAGGGAGAAGGTAAGATGCTTATCCAAACTTTCCTACAGCATGCCTACAACTTGCTGAATGGCCGAGTACTTGCCTAACAGGTCCTTAGCCCTGGGCCTTACTCACGTGATTCTTTTTAACCCTCACAAGTATAACCTGTCTGATGCTCTGAATAAAGCTGCCTAGTGCATGAGACTTTAGTCGGCCTCATTTTTGGGCCCCACTCTCCAAGGCTCACGCTGCCACCTAGAACAGTAAACAGCAGGGTTCTAGTATTAATACAGAGACGGGAACTGTGCCCTCTACTAATTGTATCTGGCAGATACTTGCTGCTTCAAGTCCTAGACCCTTTGACTCTAAAGGCTGCTTCCTGGGCGTGTAGAAGGGCAATAAACAGAAGGACAGCCACCACGGGGAACTCGCCGTCACCCTTCCTGCAGCATGCAAAAAGTGATGAGGAGGCCATTCTCTAAAACGGGTGAAACCGCAAAAACAGCAATCATGCTTTTCTCTTCAAATCCCCTAACCATTCTGATAGACGGATCGAGAAAGAGCTGGTGGCTGGGAGGGCTGTCTTCTTACTTTTCTTTCCCTTCCCTGGTCTCCCGTTTCTGTGCATCCAGTCCAGCTTCTCGGACCTTTACTTACATCTCCCTGAGGGAAGAATCCTTCATCTCAAAATGTATTTAAGCAGGCTGCACTTAGCTGATTTTTATCTATTAAAATAAAAATGCTCCTTTTCGGGACCAAATGTTTTTACCCAGTTGGACAAGGCTTGCTCAGTGGGCAACAAGGCTCTGGGTTCAACCCCAGCAGTCAACAAACAAGCTCACAGAGCAAAGGGTGTTATGTGCTAGCCAGATGCCTACAACAAAGAGCCAAATTGTTCTCCTGGTAATTGTGACTGTCAATGCCATTCTGAGCTTTCTGTGTTTCAGGACATAAACAATGCCATGCACTACAGAGATTTACATCGGGACAAGATATAGAGGAGGCAGATGCTCCAGCGAGCCTAAAAAAAAAAAAAAAAAACACGGAAGAACTTGAACCTAGTCTAGCTGGTGCTAACATTAATGGTATTCATTTCTTTGACTCAATAAAAGACCATGAAAAAGAAATGCACTCAGTTTCTGCTAACTCTTCAGCCTCCTGAGGCCCGATCCTGTACTGTAACCTTTGCTTTGTATTTCAGTAATAAAAAGCGTTAAAAATTTAGACAAGGCTTTATGTTATATTTATTTATTCTCCAGCTTGTACAAACTGGATGTAGAAGCATAAACATAGTACATTTCTACCATCTTCAACAAAAATATAACCAATATGTACAATTATTGTATTAAAAATACAAAAGGATACAGACCGCACCAATGTCTTTCTAAAAGACATACAGGTACAAGTAGTATCAAAAGTATGAGGAAATCACCAGTTAATTGTACATTCTGCACTCGACGTCACAGAGCGAACTGAGATTAGCAGTCCTATGTTCTACATTTACTTAATGTTTAGATAACATTTGTGCAATTTGTGATAGAGCTAGATTTTTTGTCTTTCTATACGCACATGAGGTCCATAGCCTATATAGTAAAACTGGCAATAATGCTTGTTACATGTACAATTACAAATGCGTGAGAGACAAGGTGATACGGAAGTAGACAAATGCCATGACATAGAAGAGAATTATTAAATAAAGCACTGACATTGCTTGACACAGTGAAAAAACACTGCAATTCGACCTTTAAAATTGGAAGCTATTTACGTTTATTTGACTGATCAATATGATCAGTTGAATTTAATGGAAAAATCCAAGACCAGCAGCCCCTCGCGTCTGAGTACTACTCGGATTGGCAGCCTTCACTTTTCCGGAGTCTGTGCAAAAACAACACACACACAAAAAAAACAGGACGACGGGGTCATTTTCAGTCCTTCTAGGGTTCATAGCAGCTGTGAGCAGATGGGCGCTACACTTAGGACTTCTCTAGAGGCAGCGCCACGAAGCCACTGCCAGGGCAGTCTTTGATGACTGACCCACCTTGCAAAGGCTAGTGTATCTAACCGTGTGACCTTTGATCATGTTTAGAGACATACTCTCTGGTGCCGTTTCAACAAGGGGAGGAGGCTGTCTTGAAAGAGCAGTACGAACAGCTGGCATTCACTCCAACACCCCAAGCTGCTTCACTGCGATGCTATCCAGTTATGTTTCTTTCTCTTAAAAAATAGAAACAAAAAGCTCTGAAACTCTAAATTAACAAGACTCAAAAAATAAAAATTAAAAAAAAATTTTTTAAAAAAACCCATAACTTAAAAACAGGGGTTGCCATCCATTGTAAATTGAGCAGGACACATGCTCAAATAACACTGTCCCGCCTCATAAGGCTCAGACAGGACACACACGTCCTCGTTCCCTCCCCTGGCCATGTGCAAAGACTTTTACATTAGAGCCTCACCCACTGGGGAAGGGGCAGGCGAGGAGTCCTCGTATTTAAGTAATTGGCTAACATTTGATGCTTCTGGGATAGGGCACTTCACGGGCAAGGCCAGAAGGACACGGGAAGACAGCGTCACTGCCAGGTCTTCCCTTGGTGTGGCCATACCCTGTCCGGCATATTTGGTTTTTCAGAAACCCAGGCTGGCAATCCTACTTAAGGTTCAAAATAATACTGTAATCATTAAATGGATATATTTACTCTCTGAACACAATCTTTAAACTTATTTTTAAAAGGATATTGTAAACAAGTGGACAAGCACTGTACTCAAAGGATTTCATGTCTGTCTTTGTCTTCCTTGGTGGGTTCAAGACCCCAAGTAGTTCAAAGGCTAGTTTCTCTCATCTTCCAAATGAGATCGAGGGCTAGGGTTGGATTGAAATCTAAGAGGAAGATTGCAAACTCCTTCCGGGCGCGGAGACGTGCAGCCGGAGGGAATCACCTTTTGATGATCTTGGAATCTGGAATGATACCGCATGATGTGGCAGGCAGCAGCTCGGAGACTGCTGGGCTGTGCATCTCAAGCAAGAAGGTCTGCAAAGTGCCACGGCAATTTTCTTCACAGTATTTCACATGCAAAGGGGAAAGGAAGAAGGGGAGAAGAAGCCCCATGCTGCTTTAAGGCAGGGAAGGAGGCAAACCGGTCCAGCATCCTCAGGATGTGTGTGCCAAGGCTCCATTGCTTCAGACGTCTTCTTGTGCTCTCCTCTCGGTGGCTGGCTCTGTGCCTCAAACTGCAGATACCTGCTCATCTTCTGCACATACAGCAGCGGGGAGAACAAAATAAATAAAGAGTCAACAAGTAGACAACTTTCTGGGCTATCATGTTCACTTAGGTGAAAAAAAAAAGACACATTTAATGTAGCTCACTTAAAACCCTTGCATTTTTTGGCAAGGAGTTAGTCATAATTTCAAAAGTTTAAAAACGGGTGCATCATGCAAATCTTTAAACACACACACAGACACACACACACACACACACACACACACACACATATATATATATATATATATACTGTATCTGTATATACTGGGGGGGGGGTTGACACAGGGTTTCTCTATGTAGCCTGGCTGTCTTGGAGCTTCCTATGTAGGGAGGGATGACACTGACCATACAGAGATCCACCTGCCTCTGGTCCCCAAGTGCTGGGACTAAAGCTGTGCAGCATCATACCAGGCTTACACACCCTAGGGAAAAGGCAGCTGTGTGTGCTCATTCAGGGCTATAGTTTCAGTACCAGGGAAGCTGACCCAGGGACAAGCATCTGTACCCAGTCTGGCCCACTGTCTTATAAAACAGTTACAACTGTGATGGCCAGTCTAGGTTGTCACCTTGACAAATCTGGAAGGAGACCAGTTGGAGGGACTGCCTCCATCAGAGTGGCCTGTAAGGCATTTTCTTGGTTGCTAGTTGATATAGGAGGGCTGAGCCCACCGTGGGCGATGCCGTGCCTAGGTAGGTGGGCCTTGACCGTGTATGAAATACGGCTGAACGTGAGCTTGGGAGTGAGCGGTGCTTCCCCGCCGTCTCTCCTTCAGTTCCAGGTCTAGCTTCCTAGAATAATGGACTGGAAAGAAATAAACTCTTTCCTCCCCAAATGGCTTCTGGTTAGAATGTCTTTATAACAGCAGAAGAAACCAAACTGAGATAACAATAAATCAATACAATTAAATACATTGTATGCTTACTGGTTGGGCAGTTATTAATAACTGAAGACCTAAAAGTAACAGGTATTTTTCGAAGATGTACTTTTAACCATATGTATGGGCGTTTCTGTGTGTGGAAGTCAGAAGAGATGATCAGATCCCCTGATGGAAGAGTGTGAGTCACACTACCTGGGCACTAGAAACAGAACTTCCCTGCAAGAGCAGTGTACACGTTTAAACACACAGCCGTCTCTCCAGGCCTTCCTCTAATTTTAATTTTTATGAGAGAGAGGGAATATATGAATGCAGTTGCCCACAGAGGCCGGCAGAGTGTGTTGGTCTCCCGGCAGCTGGAG
Source organism: Dicrostonyx torquatus (assembly GCA_028555095.1). Taxonomy (NCBI): domain Eukaryota; kingdom Metazoa; phylum Chordata; class Mammalia; order Rodentia; family Cricetidae; genus Dicrostonyx; species Dicrostonyx torquatus. The sequence goes on from JAQHUG010000308.1 coordinate 1,905,488, forward strand.
TTCCAGGCTACTGGAAGCCACCAACAGGGGTGTTAGGAACTGAACTCTGCTCTTCTGGTAGAGCATCAAGAGTTCTTAGCTACTGAACTCTCTCTCCAGGCCCGAGCTCCTTGTTTTTAACAACACAGTTACACATTAAGAAGTCTAGAAGAAGGAGCCCTCTTCCTGAGGACTGGGGTTTGCTTCCCAGCACACACACGGCGGGTCACAACCTTCTGTAACAGTTCCAGGGAATCAACTATCTTCTTCTGGCCTCCACAGGCAACAGTGTGTGTGTGTATACACACACATATACAGGCGCATATATAGTATATATATACATATATGTGTATATATGTGTGTGTACATAAATACGCAGCAAATACTCTTAAAAAATCTTTAAAAAATTTGAGGACAGACAAAATATTAATATTCACTAGTCTACAATTAAAATATTATAATTCTCATTATTATGTTTTGGACTTTGCCATAATGGTTGTGTAATAAAGCACACTACACTGAACACTTAAAAAGCGAAGGACAGGATTTCCTCCTTGCCCTCAACCCAGTGTTGGCAGGAACATCCAGAGAAATGCGGAGCCCAAGGAGAGCACAGCTTTTCCTAGCCCTTCATTTCCAGGCCACTTTCTACCCGTGAAGTGTCCAGCTGCAAAGCTTCCACTGAAAACCTTAACCAGCTGCGTTTCAACTGACCAAGATGCTTCTCCAAATTTCTAAAATGAGTAACAACCAGAGGTTTTCACTCTTATCCTTAAAATAGAGCCACGAAAGAACTTCAGTTTTACCAAAGTCTTGGAAATTCAGGCTAGCCTGTGTCTCAGGTACGACTTGCCTAGCACCCTGTAGGTCCTGGTCTCTAACCCTAGCCCAGAGAAAGACTAAAATTCCAGTCATGGGCATGCTTCTCTACAAGCAACCCTTCTGTAATTGCTGGCACTTCTTAAACCATTTAAAGAAAGGTTTTCTCCTACCAAAGCGGGTGTGGGGGGGGGGGGCGGACGGGCACGACCCTCCACAGCAAGCAGTTAAAGAGCCTGGAGTCACTGCTCTGACCCTCCCAAGTAAGTGGGACCTGGAACTGGCAGCAGGTCACTCCAGGAGCTGGGGTGGGCGTCGGGTGCTTACCGTCCTCCTCAGGGCCAGCGAAGCCCTGCGGCTGGAAGGGTGCGAGGCGCGGGTCTGCATCACTGGGCCTGTGCCACTGCGGCTTGCTTCCCGGCCTGCTGGCTGCAGGAGGCGTTTGCACTGGAGCAGGGGCCTCCGTGGGCCGAGCCACCATCCGGGACCGCTGCAGGGCCACGTTGTAGTCCGGGGGCTTCCGGGCCGGGTGGCAAGGCCCTTCAGGGAAATCGGCGATGGGGATGCCCACGTAGCCTGGAGGCGTGGGCGGCGGCTCCCGGTACCTGCCCTCCTTCCGAGCTGCAGAGAGAAGGCAGGGTGTCAGGTCACATAGGGGGCAGACACAAGCACCCTTCGGACAAGCTGGGGTATCAGGCTGTCCTCAGCTAATACTCACCAGGTCACTTCTGCCTAGTGGTATAACCGCTAAGCAAAGCCTAAACAGGGGAGTTAACTAAAAACTAATCTCACAAAACAAGGGACAAGAGGAACCAGGGACATTCCTGGGACACATCGGTGAGGAGTAAAAATCCCCTCTCTTCTTTCTGTACCCAGGGGGTGGGGTAACAGTGTGGGTTTCTTAGGCATTTCCAATATTATCAAATGGAGAGTCAGGTTCACATCCCTCGAATTCTCTAGGTTTCTCTTTGGAAAACAATAATTTAAAAATAAGATTAGACAAATGGCACAGGATGCCAACTTTAAAAGCCCTGCAAGCCAAAAAGGCACTTAGTTGCTTTTCTTCAAGTCCATGAAGGAAAAAGCATCCGTCTCTGTGTCCCGCAGCATGAGATTTGTAAAACTGAATACGACTCAAGTTTATTTTTCTTGACTTTGTCAGGAACTAGAGATCACTTTCCTCTTCAGCGATAAAAATTCTGAGAATTAGTTTGTCAACAGAAAATGGTCCAAACCGACCAACCTAAGAATTCTGAGCTGCCGCCTCCTCACCCTCCGTTATCGGGTACTAAGTTTGACATCCGTGTGTCACTTTTCTGGTGGTCACATAACTGTTCCCTCATCAGCAGCTTGTAAAGGCCATTCATTCTCTAGGGGTTTCCTTGTATACCTCACAATCTGCCCTGCAGTTCTCTCAGACAGACATTCATCATTCAAGTTACAGAGAACATAAGCCTGTGAGGGAACACAGCTGTCTTTACACCAGAAAGGGCACCAGCATCATTTAGGGACTCCTGATTCGTTGGCACTGTCCTTTGCCAAGACCTCTTCCATCCCCACACTAACCGTATTAAGAGAGCATGGCCGGGGCTGGAGAGATGGCTCAGTGGTTAAGTGGCTGCTCTTCCAGAGGACCTGGGTTCAATTCCCAGCACCCACATGGTAGCTCACAACTGTCTGTACAACTCTAGCTTCAGGGGATCTGATATTCTCACACAGACATAGATGCGTGCACATGAATGTGTGTAAAACGAAAATAAATCATTTTTTTAAAAGATAAAATTATGAAGCTCACTGTAGAGAGGAGCAGGCACAGCCGAGTGTCTGCGGTGTCAAGACAGGCTCCCAGCTCTGCCTGACTCCCTCCTGTGCTTCACCCATTTCTGAGTTCTTTACCCCCGTCCTACCATGTACAAAGAACTTTAGTCGAAAAACAATGTGTTTCATAACAAAAACCAATTAAAAAATCAGTATACAAAGGATATTGATACAATTCAAGGGGACCAGAGAAGGATGAACCGTTCTTCTGCATTTCAATGAGAGGGAATGGCTCCTCTGTGAAGACCAGGGCACCTATTCTAGTAATGTCCTGGTAGGATCACAGCCCATTGATCCCGCGGGCTAAGCGCTACTGACTGCTGACATGCGCGTCTCCGACCACACACTTGGCTCTTAAGCCCTGGTCATTTCACAGCGCTGACCACACTGCTGATCTGGAACGGGACGTGGTGATGGACAAACAGGAGGGGAAGCCGACTTCCGCCCACGATCCAGGACGTGGTGATGGACAAACAGGAGGGGAAGCCGACTTCCGCCCACGATCCAGGTGCACCCCAGCGTTCCATACTTACCGATGAGCCCCTTTGGAGTGGTCGGCGTCACAGCTATGTGGGCAGGCATGGGGACAGGTTTGGCCTCCTCTGTGGTCACAGGCACCATGCTGCTGCTTTCTGCCTCCATGGAGACATCCTTACCACCTCTTCGCTTGATAGTGCCCGTGTCACCTTCCGAGTCTTCTCCCCAGTAGCCCGTGGAAGATGCCCAGCTTGCCCGGGATTGAGCTTGTTCAAGACTCTCTCTGTTTTGATTTTGTCTACTATATTTTGTGCTATGATCGGAAAACATTATTTGGTCCATATGGCTCCCGGAGGCCCACATGCCTGCAGCATCCCCTGAATAGTCAAAGTGAGTGTGCCCAAATGGCAAGGTTTCCCAGCTCCTCTGGTGTTGGATCGTCTGGATGTTGTCATGGGAACCACTTGAACATGAGGTCCAGCTCCCACGACCGCTGTCAGCAGCATCGAGGGAAGCACGGTCCCCTTGGTCATGGGAAAGCTCCTCTGTGCTGGGAGAAGAGATGACAGTGGCTGCAGCATACAGGCCTCGGCTTTCAGACACCGGGGCATACGACCTGTCCATCAAAACAAAGGAAGGGAAGATGTGAGATGGTTAAATAGCCCTTTACTGATGAACTGTTTTGCTGCTTCGAGACAGGCTCTTGGGTTGTAGTCTAGGTGGGCCTTGAACTCATTAACCTCCTACCTCAGTCTAGTTTTATCATATGACTCATTCATCTTTCCACAAAGCAAACACAGGGAAGGGTAGTAGCATTTCAATTGTATTTTAATAAGTAAAGCTCGCCTGAGGATCTGCGAGTAAAACAGCCGCACTGGTCAGCCTTACAGACCAGGCAGTGGTGACACACACCTTTAATCCCAGTAGCCGCACTAGTTGCCATAGAAACTGGGCAATGCATGCCTTTAATCCCAGTGGTGCCCGCCTTTATTCCCAGCCCTAGAGAGGATTATAAAACGGGAGGAAACAGCTCTCAGACTCGGTCTTATTCTGAAACTCTTGGAAGCAGGATCATGTGATATTTTCAGACTGAGGTTGAGGTAAGAGCCAGTGGCTGGCTGCTTTGCTTTTCGGGTCTTCAGGCTGAACCCCAATTTCTTACTCTGAGTTTTTAATTAATCATGCTTCAGGAAAGAGATCAACAACTTGCTAAAAAAAAAAAAAAAAAAAAAGGAGCGCTTTCCTTGCAAGGCTCTGGACGGCTGAACACACTTTGGTTCCCTAGGGAAGGCAGCACAGACAGAGACTGGGGTGTGTCCCACTGGTACAGTCTTCCTCCAGCACAGAACCCCAGTGGGCCACCAGAGGGGAAAGCCAACTACAGAAGCAGTCGGCATAACAAAAATAGCATGACACTCAATAACAGACCCACGGAAAGAGAAACAAAAGGACGCAAGGATCAGACGCTCACCCTAAGCTGTATTGATCAGGCTCAATCAGGGTCCGCCGCTCCATCCTGCCCACACCTAGGTTGGTCTCCACAATGCTGACAGAATGCCTCTGGCGCCGTTCATCATGCAGAGAAACTGGCACCGAGTCAAAAGAAGAATTGCTGACAATACTGGATCGTGAAGAAATTTCACTGTGCCCAGAATCTGAAAAATTATCCACGGTACCACTGGGAGCCAACATATAACCTGAATGAGAAATGCAAATTCTGTAATTAAACATTTTAGGCTTCTAAAAACTGGTCCACAAAACAAGCAAAAATTAAATGTTGACAATGAGGCGGAAAAATTTACTCAAAAACTTATAAATACCAGGTGACTAAGAGACTAATAAAGTAAAAATTGCCTATTCAATGGTCAAGGAAAACTATCTATTGTTATTCATCCTAGGCAAAGATGAAGAAACTATGGCGTGCCTTGGCTATTCTTGCTTCCTTAGCTACAGCCCATACTACTGTTGGTAAAGCCAGAGAACACAGCTCAAAGAGAAAAACATTTTTGACTCGCATGCCGGAGGCACCAGTTTCAATCTTAGCAGCATAAAACAAGACAAAAACAAAAGAAGTGACCCTCCAAAACCCCCACAACCAAACCCCACTACTCCTAGAAGTACGAACCCAATCCTCAAACTGTCAGTGGGTGTCTTATTTTCTTTTGTTGTTTGTTTTTCAAGACAGGGTTTCTCTGTGTAGCCCTGGCTGTCCTGAAGCTTGATCTGTAGACCAGGCTGGCCACTTCTATGTTACTGTTGTGTAACTTTCAATTTAATTAGAACAAATTTTAATATAAAAATAATTCTCACTACACTTACAATGAGTTAGGGTTTTTTTTTTTGGTTTTTTTTTTTTAATGTTTGTGTTAATCCAGAACTCAGAGGCAGAGACAGGACCATTGCTGCAAATCTGAGACCCAGACTGGTCTACATGATCGGCAGCTACTGAGCCAGATAGTGCTCGTAATAAGGTTTTATCAAAACCCACAAAATCCCCCCCCCCCACTGAAGTTCTAAAAAGTTACAAAAGTAAATGCTATCTATTTCTAAGTACAATATTGAAAAGAAGTATCAGGGAGGGGCTGAACTCGGCATCCCAGGAGAAGAGAATGGAACACGGTGAGCCTGGACAAAGGATCAGCGAAGATGTCCAGGATGGCCTGGAGCTGAGAGAACACAACATCTGGTATGTGCCAACATCTGGTATGTGCCCACCTCTGCCGCTGCCTGGTCAAGCCCGGGATTGGGCATTAGCTGAACAAGAACCAAGGTGCGGTGAAGGACAGCAGCAGGCAGACCATGGGGACAGTAGGAGTGTGATAAGGGACTCAGAGGCGGAGGGTTCCCGGCACTCCCATGCTAGCTACTGCAGGCAGGAGCTAGCTGCAGGGACCCCAGCAGGCTGGTGCTGGAACCTGCAGCAGTACCCCAAGGGAATGGAGAGCACTGGCTGAGAACACAGTACCTTCTATTTCACTTACTGCTCATTTGTGCTTGTATTGTTTCATTCTTTAATTTTTAATTATTTAATTTCATTTTACCTGACTTAAATTTTATTATGCATAAATATACATTTAAGCATTTTTTTAGCACATATGTTTGCACCTTAAGTATTAAGTTGTTGGGCTGTATCTCATTGGGAAAAAATTATTTATTTTGAAATATTTTATTTTATAGGTATGAATGTTTTGCCTTTGTGAGGCTGTGTATACCACGTGGGTGTCTGGTGCCTGAGGAGGAGGCCACAAGAGAGTATCAGAGGCCCTGGAACTGGAGTTACAGATGGTTGTGAGCTGTACTGAACCTGGGTCCTCCGGGAGGGCGGCGCACTACTGACTGGTTGTCACCTGGCACAAGCTAGAGTCATCAGAGAGGAAGAAGCCTCACTTGAGGGAATGCCTCCATGAGACACAGCTGTAAGACATGTTCTCAACCAGGGATCAAGGGAGGAGCGTCCAGCCCACGGTGGGTGGTGGGTGGTGGGCGGTGGGCGGTGCCATCCCTGGGCTGCTGGTCCTGGTGCTGTAAGAAAGCAGGGGAGGCAAGCCAGAGAACAGCATCCCTCCAGGGCCTCTCTGCATCGGCTCCCTCCTCCAGGTTCCTGTCCTGCTTGAGTTCCTGTTCTGACTTCCTTTGGTGATGAACAGGAATATGGATGTGTAAGGTGAATAAACCCTTTCCTCCCCAACTTGCTTTTTCGGTCATGGTGTTTTGTGGCATCAACAGAAACCCTAACTAAGGCAAGCAGTTGGCAGCTGGCGCTCTTCCTGCTGAAGCAGCTCTCCAACCTGGACAGCCTCTACTGCTCTTCTGACCCCCGACCTACACACTTCTTCTCATTCCTCTCTCCTCTCTTCTCATTTGCTCCCCACTCTGCTGTTCAGATATTGATGCTCTTAACCCTAAAAACATCAATCCTCTCTCCCTATAAACTACCTTCCCCACATCCAGTACCCAGTGCTGCTGTCTCTGAACCTAAGAGAGGACTCAAGTATCTTTCACAAAAAAAGGAATTAGGAAGAGAGCAAACTACATTTGTAGACGACTTGAAAGACCCTACAGACCAAACCAGAAAACGTCCAGATTTGATATTTTCCATGCAGTAGCAGGACACAACAAAACATACAAAAATCAGCACTTTTACATGCTAATCGTGAACTCGCTCACAACAAAATTAGGAACAACATTCCCTTAATAACAGCATCAAGAGACAATGCAACAAGCTAGGAACAGACCTAACAGAAAAGATGAAAGACTTCTACAATGAAAACTTCAAGGCACTGGAATGATAGTCTACCCAAAGTAGACCGAAGACCT
>JAQHUG010000308.1:1914389-1931470 GCA_028555095.1 Dicrostonyx torquatus
TCCTCACCATTCGTGGGAAGGTAAACTAGTATAGCCATGATGGAAATCAGGGTCGAGGTTCTCAAAAACAAACACCTAAAAATAGAATTATCAAATGGCCCAGCTACACTTCTCCTGGCATTGACCCAGAAGTCCACAGCCTACCAGATACTCGGGTGTGCGTGTTCACTGTGGATCTGTTCATGATGCCAAGGAAATGCAAAAGTCTAGATGCCCAGCAGAGGGACAGGCAATGAAAATATGGTGCGTATACACGTGGATGTTTATCCCGCCATAAAAATGAAATGATGACATTTTTTAGGAAAAGGATGAAATTGGAAAATATTACACTCGGTGATATAACCCAAGTTCAGAAAGACAAACACGCATTTCTTCTAGTGTGTGGATCCCGGACTCTAAGCTCTGATCTCTTGGGTTTGGCTAGAGCAGGAAGCGGGTAATCTGAGCTTTCATGAAGTGTCACAGGCTCGTTCGGCCCATACTTGTAATCTTAGCACCTGTCTCTGCCAGCAGGGGAAGAGGAGCCATAAATTTAAAAATGCCAGCATTCTTCCAAATTTACAAATGAAAGGGGGAAATCCATCACCACATCACATCGGATTATTTACGCACCATACCCAAACTTCTATAGTGTGTCTCTGGAATCAGCTGGACCGAATGTGTGGGCCTGAGCAGGGGCAGGAGTCACCGAGCCCTACCTTTCCTGGGGGAGCTCTGGGGCGAGGTGGGGGGTGACGACAGCTGTGAAGACGCATTTGATATGGTGTCCTCTGCTTGCTTCCGATGACGCTCCAAACTCCCTTCCTCAGACAAGGACAGGATTTTCTTTAAAGCTTGCGGAGAGTTTATGCCTAGAGAAAAGAAGGAAAACGTTCAGGTCTCTATTTTAGAGACTGAAAGGAGCTGAGGGCAAGGCTCAGTGGCAGGACAGGCTGCCCAGCACGCACAGGCCCTGGCTTCTACTCTAGCATCAAACAAGAAAATAAGAGGACGAAGAGTAAAAAATACTGAAGGGAAATATTAAATAATATTAAAAACCTTTTTTGTATCAGCATTCAGTTTTGCCAGTTTCAATCTACTTACAATCTAAATGTTCTGTGTGCCCTTCTGGCGTGCAGGGTAAGGCAGGGGGCATGTATGGCTTAGTTTCTGGCTGACTATCTGTCAGGAGTACTTGAAACAGACTGGTTTTGATGTTGCTTGGATTCTGAACCCCAGGCATTGTATTTGTTCAATTTGTTAAGTATCAGTGTGGGTGTGGGACGACTGGACAACATTTCAATTAAGGATGAAATCAGCACTCCCCATTTCAATTCCAGTTGCCCCTCAAGTCTGGATTAAGAACAAGACATTCTGGTATTTTGGAAACGTCATCTCTGAGGAAGAAGGAATTGGTGGGGGTGGGGTAAAGAAAAGGGTCAAGAGTTAACAGGAACTAACCAAGGGAAGTCAATAAAAGAGCTCTAAAGAGTGCCGCGTCATTAATATTTGATCAAATAAAGAGGGGAGAAGGCGGGAGGCAGCCTGGCTTCTGTGGTGCACTTCAGAAGCCCAGGAGAGGTTTCCAAGGGAGAACGGAGCCAGCAGCGACACGGTACAAAAGACAGAGGCAACAGAATCACTCATGACAGGGCAGCGAAGAAAGAAAAGTCACGTTAAAATGCTTCACCGATTCGATATTCTGAGGCCGCCTTTGAAGAATAAAAACATTTCTGCTAAGTCCTGATGGTCTGAAATTACTTTAAGGAAGAGCTGGTTTTAGTGGCCACAGACTGGACAGGCCCATTAAAAAGAGGCCAACAGAATTCAATGTACCTTCTGTTAGTGGTTTGAGACTGCTCTGTTTATTTTATTTATTTCTTTTTTAGGGTTTTTTTTTTTTTTTTACTTTTTATAAACAGGGTCTCATATATCTCAGGCTGGCTTGGAACTCTCCACATAGCCGAGGATGATCTAGAACTTCTGATCTCTTGCCTCCACTCCCTGAGTTCTAGGATACTGGCAATAGCAACCAGACTCCTGGTTTAACAAAGTAGTGGGGATCGAACCCAGGAATTCATACACGCTGGGCAGGCAGTCTACAACCTGAGTCCATCAACAACCCCCTTGATGCTGTTTTAATACAATTCTATTTTTTAAAAATCATTCTTAAAGCAGTTCTCTGATTAAATGTAGCAGGTACTAACATACCCTGTGGGCACACATAGATCCACTACATAAATGGGTAGGTCTTTTCTCTTAAAGCACTTTATTAAGCTGAGTTTGGTGGCACATCCTTTTAGGGGAGTGGCAGGTGGATCTCTTTAAGTTTGAAACTATCCTGGTCCACGTAGTGAGACCCTGACTCAAAAACAAAAACAAACAAATAAAAAAAAAACCCAAAACAAATAGACTATTTATTCACGTATATGTGTGTTTGTGTCTCTATACAAGCATACTTGGCTTTTTACATTTTCTTTTCTCGTGTGTGTGTGTGTGTGTGTGTGTGTGTGTGTGCGCGCGCGTGTGGCGTGCGTGTACCATGACACACACGTGGAGATCAGAGGACAGCCCGCAGGAGTCAGCTCACCTCTTCCATCATGTGAGTAGTGCTTTACCCTCCCAGCCACCTCCCATTATTTGGCGTGTGAGAGTAGCACACGGATGGAGGTCGGCAGACAACTTGAAGTTGTTCCCTCTTTCTACAATGTGGGTCCCAGGAATTGGAACTCAGGTTATTAGGTTTGGCAGAAAGAACCTTTATGCCAGGAGCCATTTTACTGGTCTATGAATGGGTAGTTTTAATATGAAACTATTTCCAGGACGGGTGCCCTCCCCCCTCACACTGTAAAGACTTCCCTTAGCTCTCGGGGGCTGCAGATAAAATGCTACACCCCAGCAGCCATGTTTGCTGCCTTTAAGGGCTTCCACTAAGTATCCCCAGCTGGCCTTGAACTAATGCAGCCCAGACAGGAGGCAAACTTACAGTCCTCCTAAATGCTGGGACTACAGGCATGGATGACCACATCCCACAGGTGTTGTCTTTTAAGGACAAGATGCTGGAAGTGTTTAGAATGAAACCGTTTCATGAAAAAGGATGGGGAAGAAAAATCCCTTATTATCTTTAAATTAGTATTTTTTTTATAATGTGACTTTAGATACATTAAACTTAATATCTTAGGATGACAGATGACATTTCATCCACATTATAAGGCTCATAAATTCAAATGAACCTAGAAGATATTTTGAGAGACATTCTCTTTGAGAAAATGGGAGACAGCTTTATATTCACGAACGCCTACCTCACGTTAAATATAGTTAATGGGGTATTTCTAGATAAAAAGAAGAAAGACAGTCTTCCATATGCAAAGTTCAACACAGAAGAGGAGACAGAATCACACAGTGGAAGGTTCGGGAATTCATGTAGAACATAGGTAACAGAAAAAATGTGTAATTCAAATTGTTTGTCATCAGATGAACACAAGTTTGAAAGGGAAAGCAAGCCAGGTAAAGATCCCAGTTTTCCCCTGACCCTCGGCACACAAAATGCTCACTGATCAGGAGGAGAATGCAGGAGGGACACGGTGCCCCATGTGAACCCGTGAAGCGGGAACGAGTTTCCAAATCCAACCTCACGAGCCAGCTTTAAGGACTGCTCTGGTCTCATTCTGACTGCCTGCCTCTACACACACTCAGAAGCCAGGACAGTCAGTCCGCTGTGCGTTCACACAGAGAACCAGAGAGCAGGGCAGGGCTCGTGGGAAGAAGATGCCAGATTTCCTGATTAGCTGTATTCTCTGCCTCCTAAGTCACAGATTAGTGATCAGCAATCCACCTTCATGTCTGGCATGTGCCCTGGTTTGATCCCTAGCACCACAAAAATAGGAAAAAAGAAAAAACAATCACTTCAGACAAATAACTGAACGTCAAGGTATTTTGCCTAAACTTCGGTAGATTATGGGTCGCACGGCAACATTTGTTTAAATCATGGATGAATGAGGCAACTCCTGTACCCATTAAAGCTTAACAAAGTCCCCTTTGTCACCCTGTACGCTGTTATGTCATCCCATGACAGATGACCTGACAATAATTCCAAATGCTCCTACAGAATGAAGACCATTTTGCCAACTAGCTATCTACAGGGATTAATATCCAGAATATATAAAGAATATTAACACTATAAAAATTCCATAAAAAAGATGAATAAATCGAAGAGATAGTTCTTCAAAGAAGAAACGCAAAGGGCCAGTAAATACATGGAACCCTTCAAAATCCCTAGCTATTAAAGAAATGCGTATCAAAACTAACACCAAGACTCCACCTCACCCTAGATGAAAAACCACCATCAAGAAAACAAGTGCTAGTGACGGGCTTGGAGAACCCTTGTCCGTCCAGGTGGACCATCCTGGCAGCCGGTGAGGTCAGCATGGAAGGTCTCTGAAAACTAAACAAGCACCAGACGACTACCCACCTATTCCACCTGCACTAGCATGGCTCCTACCACACTCTTCACAACAGCAGGGGGATGGACCCAATACAGACACCTATCAACACACGAATAAACTAGGGACACACATATGGTGGGCCATACGGAAGAATGAAATGATATCATTGGTAGAAAAATGGGTGGCATTAGATATCACAGTAAGTGATATATGCAGAAATGCGACTACGTAGAGTCTAGCGGAGGACAGGGGAAGGAGGAGGAAGAATGGGGGCTGCCGGGGGAGAGGGTAACGGGAGGAGAAGTAGGACAGGAGTGGGTAACAGAGGTGACTATGATCACAGTGTATTATGTTTATGACAAGTGTCATAGCGAAACCCATTATCTGTACAACTAATAGATGCTCAGAAAAACTGAAATTGTTTATGACTGCTTATCTTATGAGAAGATGGTCACAGAGAAATAAAACCCGTTAGGCCGAGCTAACCAAGACAAACGAGAAACACGTCACAAATGTCACCCGAAAGTATGAGTTCAGAAACTTACCGAAAGGTGGCAGATCCTTCACTGGCACCTTCTTTCGCGAGGGGTAGAGGGACACAGCGGGCACCTGCAGCCCCTGGCTGGCTTTATGTGGTGGCTGTGGCTGTGGCTGCGGCTGCTGAGGCTGCGCCTTCTGCTGTGGCCCTGCACGTGGAGCCACAGGGGACGTCTCAGACTTGGCAGGCTTTTTGTCTCCAGGATTCTTGGGCACTGGTCATTGTTTAGGGTGAAAACAGGGCACGGGTGTCAGGATCACGTGGAGACAAGGTCAGGGCACAGAGTATGTGCAGTAGAGCAATGGCATGGGCCCCCACCCATCCACACCGCCTCAGCAAGGTCAGAGAGGGAGGGGAACCCCTGCTACTGACAGTAAGAGCAGCAGCAGGACAAGGGGGTACGCCTTCTGCCTTCTGAACGAGCGATCGCAGAGAGGACTGTACTGCTCAGCACCAAATAAAAGTAAAAACAATGAGTACAGTTCAGTGCAGATTGGATGTTAAAAACACAAGCACAGGGGCCGGCAAGACGGCCCTGCAGGGAGAGGATGCTGCTGCCAAGCCTGCCCACCAGAGCTTGACCCTGGAACCCATATGGAAGGAGAGAACCAGCTCCTACAAGCTGTCCTCTAACCTCTACAGGTCCAACGCAGCCTGTGTGGTGCCAACCGTGTACGCTTTATAAACAAATAAACGTTTAAAAAAATACATGATAAAAATCAAAATAGGAAAATCAAGAATGGTTTTAAAATGGCATCCAGAACTTTGCCCCATCGGAGATAATGTCTATTAACTGCAATCGACTTAGTATCAAATCTCCCTTGGATGGAGCATTATCTTTGAGCAGACGGCAGCCAATGCTGCTTAGCACTGTGTTTGGGAGGTGGTTTACAGGAACACTACGTGCTACGGAAGCCTCACAGGCAGAGCTCACCGACACCAGACACTCAGAGACCAGCCGCTACGAAACTCAAACTGCTCATCTAAGCAAGCTCTTAGCCACGTCACATGGGACTGCTAGAGTGTCGTGGGTATGGGCATGCACTGAGTGTGTGCTGGAACCTGCAGAGGCCAGGAAAGGGCATGGGATCCCCTGAAACTGGAGTTTTGATGGTTATGAGCCACCGTATATTCTGGGAATTAAACGAGGGTCCTCTGCAGCCACCTCTCCAACCCTGTGCCCCAGGTAGATTGAATCATGTGATCTCCTCAAGTTATCTATCTCACATTTTAATTGTCAAGAAGTTATAATCCAAGTTTGCCCATTAAAAGTTCCCAGAGTGTCCTAAATGAAAAATCTTATCATACAGGAACAGACACAAAGGAAGGTGCCCTGTGTAAAGATCATTTTAACAGTAATGTGTCACTGTGTTGTCCAGGCTCACGTGACCCTCCAACCTTCACCTCCCCAGAAGCTGGAACTGCAGACGTGTGCTACCGTACCTGGCTCACGGCCTGGCCAGTTATCTCAAGGCTGGACACCTACACATCCGGCTAAGATATGCTGTGTAGCAGGATTACTGCTGTAGTGGGCAGGTCCTGGGTGCTGTCTGAGCTGAGGGAGACCCAGGAGCCAGCACACCCAGTTCTATACTCCCCTGACCTGATGATCCCTAACCAGGTTGGCCATCACTCTGAGAGTCCCTCTATGAGAAAAAAAAAACAAAAACAAAAAACACACGCCACCTGGGGTCACAATCACCTCCATGTCCCTTGTTTATGTGGTTGGCTGTGTCAGATGAAACCAAAGCAAGGAGGTATGAGCCCAGAGTCACCTACTGCACTAATTTAACTGACCACGAAGACCCAGTCAAACACAAGGACGGTGCATCCCAGGCCTACCGTGTGCCTTCCACTCCCACCATCGCACAACCTGAGCTGATCTGGGAGGCACTCACATGTGCTGGTGGCCGGCTCACACTGCAGCGACAGTGTCTGAAGGCTCTCCTCATCCATCTCCAGCTCCAGGTTGGACAGGTACTGCTTCACTTTGCGAGCCATCTGGGCATCTTCGTACAGCTTTTTGGCGTTGAGGAAGGAACTACGGCGTACCCGCTTTTTATGCCCGCCTGTCTGAGCAACATCCAGCACCGTGGCATTCGCACTGCCCTGACTCAGCGACCTGGAAGATGAAAACCAAGATGCAACTGTCTGGAGCACGGCAGGGGCTGGTCTACCAGACTCGTGTGTGTAAAGACTACGCTTGAAAGGTCTCATGCCCCTTTCCAGTGAGTAAACTGCTACGGGACAACGCGGAACAACGGAGATTACGTAAGGTTTGGTCAAAAAGGAATTACACATAATACCTATACACAAATGTGTCTGGCACACATTCTGCTCCTACCAGTAAACTCTACGTTTCATCTCACAGAGCATTCAAACTCCGTTCTCTCACAGAAGCCAGCAAACATGATTGCACATAAAAGCTTGTGTAATGACACCGAGTGATTCTAGAGACAATTTCCAAATTCAATTTGCTTCTCCTAACGGGAGTTATTTTATATGAACTTAATGAAGCTCAGCTACCCTGTTCCCAGTCGCGTTCTTACTCTGTGGGTTGAATGTGAGTTTTTAAACTGGTAAATCTGTTAATACAACGGTCATGCAAACATAAACATATGGATGGAAACTATTTAGTACGTGAATTGTTAAGAACTACTTTTAAAGGGGGCTGATTTGTACAGAATGAAAACAGTAGTTAGTTGAGCTGTGCAAAGTTTGGTTTTGGGGTGTGGGGCGCCTGGCACCACCACACTGACTTCTGGATCTGTGCAATCGTTGTTTTAGTTGCACGACTTCTTCCTTCTACAAGCATGCTTCCCTTCCCCACTTCTTTGGCTTTTTCATATGTTTTGAAAACATATACATGGTATTAAAATATAATCTTTCCGACAGCCAAGAAATATGTCTGGTCTACATTTTCCCAGGATAATCATCAATCATTTCACAGCTCTTGTGAACATGACTTCAGCAAAGCCCCAACAGATTAAACCTGAAGTCAGTTTGCATCTGAAATTCTGACAGAGCAAGAGGGTTAGGAGAAAAAAAAAAAAACACAGCCAAGCGTCAGAGAACAGAGGAGGTAAGAAAACAAGGCAACAGGCTGAGCAAGAAGCAAGTGTGCAAATGCTCTGCCACTTACCCCAGACTCCGCCACTTCTTCTTCCTGCAAGTGAGAGCCACGGAGATTGAAGCATGGGTGTGGAAAGAGACAGAGAGATCACAAGCTCAGAAGGAAAGGACCAGATTTCTGGACAAGCAGTCCTAGAAGCCCACAAACATTAACTGCAGAGCCGCCTCACACACACCCACTACAAACGTCTCTCCGGCTTCACAGGCTGCTGCCTGCATCCTGCTCAGTCCCTCCACTGAATTAACCACTGCTTCTTACTGACAGGTGAACAGATTGTACAGACATTACGGTAATTCTGCTCTAGTTCATGCTGCCAATAGTAAGTTTCACAACACAGGGGTGTGAAAGATAAGAAGTAAATACTTGCACCTAACGTTCAGTTAAAACTGTCTCAAGGACACGCTCTTTGCACTACTAGCGTGTGTGCCCTGGATGTTAATGAGAGACATCGTTACAAATTGAACCTTGGGGGTGATTCCCTCAGCGCATCCTAATGTAACTCCTAAATGTCAGTATTCAGATTTCCCTACTGTGGGCACACTCACTCTAACAGTTCCCAACCCCACAAGTGCCAGGGCCTACGACGCACGCACGTACCGAGTCCGGAACATAAGGGCAGGGTCCATGTTGACCGAGGCCATTCGGCCGACGTGACGGATTTCTTTGGCAATCATCCTCAGCTTCTCAAAGTTGACCAGTCCGTCCACTTTCGAGTCATTTCCTGAGATTAACAGAGGTGGGACAAGAAGTCACACAGTGCTCACCCTGTGCTCCCACCAGGACAGAGTGGGCCCCCCTGCGCTCACCCTCGTGGAGGAACGTGAGGTCCTTCTTGATGACAGGGAACAGGGGGATGACCGGAGGCTGTAGGTTCTGGCCGCTCAGGACGTTGCGGTACTTCGCCATGTTTCTGGAAGGATCAAACAGGTCTTGGAGGTCCTGGAACAGCTTTTCATACTTATTGGGAAGCTTTTCCCAGGTTGTCCGTAGTCTTGCCACTGGTGCCAGGTTTAGGCCACTAAGTGGGGAGAGAAGAGAAGAGAGATTTGAGTAAATGATCCCCTCAGAAACAAAGGAAGACATGGAATGAAAGACTTAAATGTGTGAACTTTACAAGCATGGACATTCACAGAATCCCTAAGATCATGCCAATCCTGCCTGGGTGGCGAGGGGCAGCCAAAGGCAGGCTCAGAGCTGAGCCGTTTGCCTTTATACGTCTTCCCTTTATGCTCTCATGACATTTCTATAGCCATTCATTCATTTGCCTTGTGTGTGTGGTGGGGGGGGATCCCCAGAAAGCATGTGAAGGTGAGGGGATAACGTGCAGAAGTCAGGTAACCCCTTCTAACAGGTGGGTCCAGGGATTTGACTTAGGTGACCAAGCCTGGCAGCTGGCACCTCTTTACTGGCTGGCCCTTCTGATTTGTTTGTCTGACTAGTCATACTGACCAGGATGGTCCAAGACTCAGAGATCTGCCTGACTCTGTCTCCTGAAGTGTGGGGATTAAAGGCTCACCACCACAGCCGGCCGGCTGGCTCTTCTCTATGCTCTCTTGACCTCTTTACCCTCTGCTACAGCATGGATCTGAACTGGTCTCCAGAGGTCCTTCCTTGTGTGGCTCAGGCCCCAGTGCATTCAGTGCATACTGGGAGGTTGTGAAGGGAAGCTAAGTTTAGGGAATGGAGGCAATGCCTGTAATCCTAGCCCTGGGGAGGTTGGAGGATCACACATTTGAAACAGACTGATCTGCAAAGCAAGACCCTGGTTCCAAAACAGGGGTGGGAGGTGTATCCTATACATCTCGGATAAGGCCACCCCTCTCCCATCTCTTCCTCATTTTTATGTTCCAGCTACAAACAGCTCTGTTCCACCAAATGCTCCTTCTGTGATATACTACTGCCTGACCACAAGCCCAGGCACAACAGGGCCAAGGAACTGCAGGCATAAGCCTTCAAGACAACTAGCCAAAGTAAACCTTTCTTCTTTAGAAAATGATTATCTCAGGTATTTTTGTTACAATAACAGACAGCTGACTAGCAAACTAATAACAAAACCAATAAAAGATAAGTACTGTTAATTTGGAGATATTTTGTATTCAAAAAAATTGTGGCTTTTGTATTGCTGGAATTTGATATTGGAATACATTCTTAAATACATGTGGTTATGTTATATACAATTTTAAAGACATTTATTTATTTCATTAGTTTTCAATCTGTGGGTCACAAGCCTGATGGAGGTCGAATATCAGATATTTATATTATGCTTCATAACAGAAGAAAAAATTAGTCATAAAGTAGCGATAAAATAATTTTAAGGCAGGTCACCACAACATGAGGAACTGAAGCAGAGGGTCACCGCATTAAGAAGGCTGAGAACCACTGATTATTTATTTATTATGCCATGGAACCATGTGGAGGACAGGGGACAATCTGTAAGAAATGATCCTCTCCTTCCAACACGTGGGTCCTAGGGGTTGAATTTAGGATGTCAGGTTTGGTAGCAGGTGTCACCCAGAGCCATCTTGCTGACCTGTTATGTATCACTTTAATGCATATTTATTGTTTTACTTTTTTGTTAATGACTTATAACTTGCTACTTATTTTATATTCTTTTATACTATAGAAATGTTAGACAAAAAAAAATAAAATTGAGCAGTTTCCTTATTTGGGTTCAAAATGGGTCATAAAGCATTGGAGAAAATTTTTAACAATAACAAACTTTGCTCAGGAGTTTTTAACAAACAGATGGGGCCACTGAGGCTCAATACATCTCATAAGGGAAGCAAGAGCCATGGAGATGAAGCACAGTGACAGGACATCGAAGCTGTCAGTGGCCAACTGAGAGTAATCACCATGGCCGACCTTACAATTACAAAAGACATCGTCAGAGAACTCAGTGGACTATTATTCAATAGTCGTGTGGCATTTGGAGCAAACTGGAAAGGTTTGGAAAAGATCAATAAACGGGTGGCTGGTGAGCCTACTGAAAATTAAAAGGCACCGTCGAGTTCTCTTATTCTCTTCAATAACAATGAACTGTTCCTTCATCAGGTTGTGGCATGTGATAAGGATTGTATATGGTAATTAGCGATGACCAGCTCAGTGTCTGGACCTAGACAAAACTCCAAAACTCTTCTCAAACTAAACTTGCACTAAATAAGGTTCTGGTCACTCACTGTCTGGTGGTCCCCGCTGGTCTGTCTCCCTGTAGCTTTTGAAGCCTGGTTAAACCATCGCATCTGAAAAATGCGCTCAGCAAAGCATGAGGTGAACCAATCACATCCGCAGTTCCTCCAGCCAGCGCCGGTCAACAGAAAGGGGCCCAGTTCTTCTCCAAGACATGAATTCTTCTTCCCAACCACACGAGGCGCACCGCTCCAAAAGCTGAACAGACTACAACACTGATCTTCACTACCATAGTCACCTAACTTCTGCCGACCAACCAAAATTCTTCAGGTAGGACAACTTTTGTAGGGGAAATTATTCCATAACCGGTAGGATGTAGAAAACACTAAGACTTAGTTGAAACCTAAAACATGGATTTTTATAATACAGAAAAAGACAAACCTATTTCTCATTGGCAAAAACACTTTGACTGCAATGGGTCCTATTTTGATTTACTAAAGATGTTTGAGCCTAGTTGTAAGAGTCAAACCGCAGAGTTTGACGCGACAATCCCTTCTGCAACTGCCTCTCATACATAGAGAGCAGCATTGGTTCATAACAAGTATCTGATTCAAGAAAAAAAAAAGATTGGGTAAATATCCCACCATAAAAACTACACTAAGCCACAAGTATGAAGCCTCCAGACAGATAAAATGACTAATAATCATTTTTAGCATTCAGGAAACTACCCATTTGCATCTCTCCTGTCCCACCACAAGCACTTTTATCAGGGAAGAAAGTTAACCTAGAGCATCTGCAATAATGCTGTGATGGAATCCCTTAGATATTATTATATTACCTAGTCCTCTTGATATTTTGGGGGGAGTATTGTTATTTTACATAGAAAATGAGTGGTGTTCAGAGAAATTCAAGTGATTTGTCAGAAGTCAGAGTAAAGAAGTTTGAATAAATCAATACACAAATAAAAGGTACATACAGACCTTGTCTCTAAATCCTGAGACATTTTTAGACATTTTTTAAACTTTGATTTTATGTGCACGTGTGTTGTATGGGGAGTATATATGCATACATATGGAGACCAGAAGTCAGTATCTGGTGTCTTTCCCTACCGCTCTCCATCTTATTTCTTTGGAGACAAGCTCTCATTGTATTGCAAGGTCACCATTTCTCCTAGACTGACTGGCTAGCAAGCCCCCAGGAATGGGGTGAAAAGCACGCTGTGCTTGGCTTCTGTGTGGGGGCTGGGGATCTGAACTCAGGTCTGACAGCTTGCACACCTGCCCCACTGAGCCATCTCCCTAGCCACCAATAGAGTTTAAAGTAAGGCTAAGAAATAGAGGCGAGCATAGTGGCGCACACCTATAATCCCAGCACTTGGGAAACAGGATCATAGGATCCATGCCAGTCTGGGTTACTTACAGGGACAGACTGCCTCAAAACACTGCCGCCCCCTCCTGCCCCCAGCTCTGGGGGGAAAAAAAAGATTTAGAATCAGAAAGAAAGAGCTGCTTAATGAATCAATTATAACCTAGTATACATGAGGTTTTATGTTACATACCAGCAATACACACACAGTGTCAATTGTGAATTATGAACTACTATTATTTCTGCAATTACATGGTGCTCCGAGACAGATTTTTTTTCTTTAATCTGCAGAATCAACTGTACCGAGGACAGATACTCTTACCTGATGATCGCAAACATGGAGTTAAAATTCTTGCATTCCCTACAGTGTAGGGCGATCTTGATGAAATGCTTAATGATCTTCATTCTCTTCAGCTGGTTCGTCTCTCGCAGGATTTCGGAAGCCACCCAAAATGTTTCCTGGTTAATGACTTCCTCAAATTTCTTCAGGTTGGCACAGCTGGTTTTTGACTTGAGTTTAAATAAATCATCTATGTATTCAGTAGGTTCAATGTTGCGGAAGAGCTCAAAGTTCCTCATGGAGAGCTGCGTGGCGACCTCCACGGTGCTGAGCTGAAGGAGAGAGATGTGGCTCTCCCGCAGCAGCTCCTGGGCGTCCTCATCTGAGCAGAGCGTTTCGGTTTCCATGTTGTTTTTCAGATAGTACCTGAAAGGAACAGAAACCCCTTAGACGCCAGGCTGAGCAGTGAGTCTGGAGTCTGTGGTTCTCCTTCCGGGAACACTTCTAGTTCCTGGGGGGCAAAAGGGGTGGGGAAGAATTAAGAGAACACTGTAAGAGTTCTTTCCATCCAGCCTGGACAGTGTAGATGCCATTCCAGCCACCAGGTCAGCGTCACCAGCTCACAGCACCACCTGTGCAGGTGAGTGGGTCTGGACAAACCACGGGGACTTCCTCTGTGCGGGTCCTGTAGTTCTGTTTGTTTTTCCTGCCATCGAAATACTTTTAGCTTGTTTGCCAAAGGTGACAGAAGACAGCTGTTTTCCAGACTCTGGGGCGTAACTCAGTTTCCCAGTGAAGCGGGAATCTGACAAATGCTAGGTCCATACTAGCTCAATCCAAGTTTCTTTCGTTTAATGACTAGGAAACTTACTAGCTGAGCTGGTAAGATGGTTAAATGGGCAGAGGGACTTGTCATGCGAACCCAGGAACCCACAAAGCTGTCTTCTGACCTCCAAACGCCTGCTGTGACACATGTGACCCCTCACTCCAATACTGGGAGGGGAGAGACCTAAAGAAATTTATTTTCCTCTCTTTGATCTGAAATCAGGTTTTTAAGTTTTTTAGGATTTCTTTTACACGTGTGAGTGTTTTGCCTCCATGTATGTGCCACACGTATGCCTAGGGCCCTCAGAAGTTAGAAGGCATAGGCTCTCCTGGGACTGGATGGTTGTGAGCCCTCAGCAAGACCAGAAGGTGCTCCTGACTGCTGAGTCATCTCTCCTGCTCCAAGATTTTAATTTTCAAACATTTAGATTTTCATGAAACTCATTCAGAGAAGAGGGAGGCATCACCCCAACTTGTCACGATAGGAAGTAGGCATCTGAACCTCGTGGCTGGTCAATACGGACCTTTTAAGGAACTCACTGAAAACAGTTTGCTCTGTGGCTTCCCTTGCCCCGGTTTCGGCAGGAAAACGCCTTTTCCAAGTGCAACTATAAACGAAGACATAGAACAAGCACAGTGGGGCTCCTAATTGGTCTTTTAATAACTCGTGACTTGACGTGTACAGGTTAGTGGTCTCCACTGTGGTTACCCTGACAGCCTGAGCCTCCTGAATAACGGGAACCAAGAAGCTGAAACTCAGTAGAGATTTGTGCAACTACAGATCTACATGCAGAGGATGCCTGACCTCTGACCGCCAAAGTATTTATCAGTGTTGGGGCTGGAACTAAAAGTGACAAAGGGCAAGGAAGTGACCATCACAGGTAGAAAACAGGAGGTTTGAACATCATGGTTTAGACCCATACCATGAAAACCTCAAAAACAATGACATCGCATAGAAAACTAAAGAGGAAAAAAAAAAAAAACCAAGCTATTCATCTAATTTCCCTTGAGTGGGAGAGTGTTTGGCAAGGCCTTGGGTTCAGGTTTCACCACTGTAAAAACAAAGCAACAACAGCCAATGTGTTGTCCCTTTGCCTTGGGTGTAGGCTCAGAGAGTAAAGGGTGCCGTGAGAGGCTGTACCTTCCACTCAGCTGTATCCTGTCAGCAAGCTTGGAGAGCTGGTCTGGGAGTCGCCGTTGCTTGATAACCCCCTCTGGCGTGACAGAGACCTCGCACAGAGAATACTGGTCTGGGGTGGCAGTGACGGCAAACTCTCGGATGGCCTGGATAACCACTTCCTTGGCCGTGGTGTCCTTACTGATCATGATGTACCGGCTTTGCTGGTCAGCCTTGAAAACTCGGAGCACCTGATCTGGCAAGTCTGGGGCAGGGAAAGGCACACGGTGTTAGCAGAGAGCAGCACAATACAAGTAACACACCCACCCCTCCTGGACAGAGTTGTGACATGCTAACTGCAAAACACGTCATCCCCGACAGACAGCTGCGTGGCTAACAGACAAATACAAACATGGGAGCACATACATAAGATGCCATGTGAGCATCAAAGAAAAATACACAGCTAAAGTTCGTCTTTATTATACAGAAAAGCCCATTAAGCTTACTTAAAAACACCTTCTAATTTATCTACTTGATATAACTTAATAATAAATGCATAGTATGCTATTCATTTTATCACATACAAAACAGGTTTAGCCACACCAAAAAGATTTTCCGATGGACTGGTCCCAATGTTGGGAGTCTGAGGTTCATTCTGACTCTGGGTGAATACCATCCATGCCAAACCAAACATGCATACTGGGCCACTACTACAGTTGAAGGGCAGGTCACCAAGAAAGCTGGGCGTCTCTGGGGCTCACCTGGAGTCGTGCTGAAGTCCAGAATCCGGTGGTGTGACTGCAGCAAGTCAGGGTTGCTTGAAGACAGTGTCCCACTAACAGGCAGGGCAGCGGGGATGTGTTTGGTCTGCCTCAGGCCCACGATGCTGTCATCCTGAGACTGCCCAATCCCAATATCGCTGAGAAGAGTGGATTTTAAAATATAAATTACAATCAAGGTAAAAACTCTAAGTCATTACAGACCATGAAATAAGCCATTTTCATTTAAACTTGCAATTAATGTAAAAATGTGAAAAATGGCAAAACACACTCAACCCAATTCACTCTCTCTTAAACATAAAGTAGGTTTCTCTAAAGCCTGTCTTTTTAATGAGCCATAGCCATAACCAGTACTTTTTCTTAGAATAAAAACACAGCAGAGAAGACGTGCCCCATGTCTGATGAATGAATGGGGATGAATCTAAGACAACCCCCGTGGGAAGGAGCCCACTTGAGTTCACGGCACCAAGAGCTCAGCAAAGGCGGACACAGATGCTTGTAAGATCTGATCTTCAAGATGAAGGAGCTGAGGGGAAAGAAGCCTCACACTGTCCTACTTACACTCTTCAATAGACAACAAGATCACCGTGGAGCCCAAGCGTGAGGAAACCCTGACACAGGCCTCAGCTCTTGATGACAGAGCATGAGTGTGCAGTGGGCAGGGACACACTTTCTGGCTGCAGGGCACGTGCAGTGCAGATGCAGTGATGTCTAATGCGCTGCTCAAAGGTTTTAGTTACACATTTAAATTCTCCAGAAAAATACGAGCAGTACCGATGGCTGCAGACTCCTTTCTGTTTACAGAAAGACAGCTCTGCGGTCACTGGTGTGTTTGTGCAGCACCTTGCAATAGAGCTGGGGGAGGGCCGTGGGGCTAGAGCCTCCTGCTCGTGCCTCTTGAGCAGGGATTACAGGTGTGCACAGCCACACCTCACTTGTGGGCAATGCTTCAAACGTGACTTGACAGCCTACAAAACTATTTCTTGATTGAAAAATCAACTGTTTCCAAAAGGAAGCATACAGTAAAAAAAAGTATACAGCAAAAGAATAACTAGATCATATGCATTCAAATGTCTATAGTTATAATTGCATGAATGCCCCGAGACAAAAAATTCTAATAAAATTGGGATATCAGTTATCATAAATAAGGAAATCTTAGTATAAGTTCTCCTTCACAAGTAGGAAAGCCCAGGGCATAAATAAATGCTCTATTTAGGCATGCAGAGTTGGGCATATAAAGCCCTGAAATATTAATGTTCTGTGCATGATAAAAAGTCTTTACATTGGTGGAATTTTATTTTTTTTTGGTCACATAAATGTCCTTGTCAAAAATATGAGGATATTGCAAGAGACTTGTTTCTAGAGGGGATCCCAGCTAGGTACTTGGGCAGCAGAGGAGTGGGTGCCTGAACTGAACTTGTCCCATAGTTACTTTGTTGAATATCTTAATCGTCACCATAGAAATTTCGCATGATGGATGGAGATAGAGCCAGA
>JAQHUG010000308.1:1932294-1956938 GCA_028555095.1 Dicrostonyx torquatus
ATTCTCACCTATACACCTTAATACTCACAGACACAAGGCTATTCTCACCTATACACCTTAATACAGACACAAGGCTATTCTCACCTATACACCTTAATACTCACAGACACAAGGCTATTCTTGGACTTTAATTTTTTTTTTTTATCTTTTATGTGAAATCTAACTGAGAAACACCCCTCTTGTCTAGCCTCCCCAGCTGGCTCACTGTTCTTGAAACAAGTCTGCTTTTTCAATCCCTTTTTCCTTTGGGTTCCTTGGCCTTTCTTGCTCAACTTACTTGGCATCCCAGTTTGAACTCTGCCATGCTTACGACCTGCTTCTGGCTCTATACACATCACACACGCACCCCCGACACACAGTAATTCATGCTCACGCTTGGCAATTCGCCAGTCTCTAGCACCCCAGCTTCTGTAATACAGGCAACATTGGGGTGGGGGGAGACCAAGTATACTATAACTAGATCTCACTAACCTACTAGGTTATTACTCCACTAAACACAGTAACAAAGGGGGCAGCTGACTTAGAGGTGGAGTGTTTAACATGCTCAAGGCATGTTTCCCCAGGACTTCATACATGTGTGCTGATGTCCAGACAAGTGGAAGCGGTTGTCAGCAGTAAATCAAGGTAGATCTCCAGCTTTCTGAGCCTGCATTTAACTACTACTCTCCTTTGAGCACTGACTTCTCACACTGTTTTGGTGTAGGAGGTTCTTTTGTCTATGTGTTGCTTTTATTGGTTAATGAATAAAGAACTGCCTTGGCCTGTTGGTAGGGCAGAACAGAAGTGGGGGGACTAAACTGAATGCTGGGAGAAGGAAGGGCAGAGTCAGAGAGAAGCCATGGAGCTACTGGAGACAGATGCTGGGAACTTTACCTGGTAAGCCACAGCTGCGTGGCGATATCAGATTAATAGAAATGGGTTAAATTAATATGTTAAGAGTTAGCCAACAAGAAGCTAGAGCTAATGGGTCAAGCAGTGATTTAAATAATACAGTTTCTGTGTGATTATTTTGGGTCTAAGCTAGCCGGGTGGCTGGGAACCAACAAGTGACCTCCCTCCAACACCGTTTTCCTGAGAAAATACTTAAATGAGCCACATATTTGCCACAACAGTTCCCTGGTGTTTTAAAATCAGCATAGCTAATTAGTGGCCTTTAAAATTTTCCTTGTCTAGTGTTTCCTTGTCTAGAAGCAAGAGCATAGACACCTACGTCGTGGGGCAGGCAGGATGTCAACAACCCCTGTAAGAGGTTCAAATGAAGACATGCCCACCTGCCTCTCGTGAAAACTGGGAGTGGGCAGGCATCTTTGTAAGCACACACCGCCAGCATGACACACGCAACCTCATACTGCATTTCTAGTCAACACCCTGAGCCGTGGATGGACTGCAGCCCAGTTCTTCTGTGTTCCATTTCCAGCAATACTTGCCAGCTTCACAGTGATTTTTTATTTTTTTAGAGGTTTGAATTTAAACTTGAAGAACCTTTTATTATTATAATTTTTGTAAATGCTACTGTCCTAATCCACTATCTCTAAAAAACTTACTCAGGATAAACGTACTCTTGAACCCAATATTTATAGACCCCCATACAACCATGCTTATCTTTAGAAGTCACAGAATTTAGAAATCTCAAATCATTACTCATAGTTTAATGAGGATAATGTAAATCTGGCAATTCATCAATAGTGTTTTAAATCATTTGCCTCTGGTCTGCGATTAAAATGTTTGTAATTAAGACAAAAATAAGGAAGAAAAGAAAGACTTGATGTAAGTCTCTGTGTGTACATGTATGCACGTGTGTAGGGCTGTACACTGTGTGGATACACATATGCAGAGTGTAGGAGTGTGCACGGGGATGCCAGAGGATGGTGTTCCCTGGTCTCTTTTATCACTTTCCACCTTATTTTTTTTAAGACAGGGTCTCTCCCTGAACCTGGAGCTCACCCTTACTCCCTAGGCTGTCACCAGTAAGTCCCATAATCCACTATTGTCTGCCCTCCTCGATCCCGAGGTTACAGGCAAGAGACCGTACTACCTAGCTTAGCACTGGAATCTGGATCTTAAGGTTGTGGGCAGGCACTCTGACCACTGAGCCCCTCTTTTAGCCTCTGAATGCCTGTATTTATTGTTTCTCTTTAGACTCACTAAATTATCAAAGAAATAAATAAGCCAGTGTCTTTCAATTTGTAGCTTGAGGAATAGATCATTAAAAAATTGAGTGATGGTAACTGAGCCTCATAAAAGAGCATGAGACCCCAAAACTAAGATGAAGAAATCAGGCAGCAAACAAGCAAAGGTAAGTGAAGTTTGGGCTGCCTCAGCTCCAGACAGGCACACACATCCCAGAAGAAATTCAAGACCGCTGAGGGGGAAGAAAGAAGCCTGTGGTTGGCTGCCAACGTCTTCCCGACAGTTAAATAACTGAAGGGGGGGAAACAGCAGCAATGAACAGGGCCGACCGGAAGAAGCAATGATTGATGGGTAAAGAGGAGAGAGTGTGGAGGGGACACCAAGAAACATGGAAGCAAGAGCATAGACACCTATGTCGTGGGGCAGGCAGGATGTCAACAACCCCTGTAAGAGGTTCAAATGAAGACATGCCCGCCTGCCTCTCGTGAAAACTGGGAGTGGGCAGGCAAGCGGCAAAGCAGAATTAAGCAAACTCAACTGTCTATCACTGTTTCTAAGACCGTCTATTGAAGAGACGCTTACTAGACGCGTTCCATCAACACGTCTGTGTATCTTTCTACGGAACGCAATAAAGTACGGTGCTGAAAACCACTCAACGTACTTGTATGGTTTCTGAGGTAAGATGCTGATCCGAGTCTTGTCGAGGATTTTCTTTAGCTTGTTTCTCCCTCCCACAGTGTTGGCTTTACTTTTCTTGTTGACTTTTTCAAGACCGATCACCTGCTCCACGTCCACCGCTAGGTCGGGTATGGAGTAGCGGCTGGCCTTCTTGATGTCTCCGATTTTAGGGAGGTGAGGGGCGCCGTTTCTTTTCTCTTCAGATAATCTTGTCAGAAGTTCTTTAAATACTAAAATAGAAACATCACAAGATATCAATCACCGAAATACTTAGTTGGACTAAGTATTTAGTTGTTGGACTAACGATGTTGGACTAACGATGGAGAAAGAGTACAGACTTGCTCTAAAAACTAAAACACTACAGAAACACCAGTCTCTATCCAGATGAGTCGAAGGGAGGAAGACGCCCTTCCATCTGTGAAGCGATTGTACTCTTCAACAGAAGACAGGTTTGACAGGTCAATACAATCACCCCTGGTCCTCAAGTTGATACATTTTTTATCTAAATGTAATTATATACTTACATAAAGAATTCTGTATTATGTACTTTAGCATGGTCCTAGAAATACTAGAATCCTTACTGGCTTACTATTTATAGAAATTACTTCTTCAGGATTAAGATCTAAATGTCAAAACAAAACAAAAGCAATCTGAGTTTGCAGAATACTTACCAAATAAGTTGGTTTTCACAGTGATGGACAGGTGTGTGTTATTTCTAAGAATTTCCATTGCCTTTGAAAGCTGGATATTTTCAAAATTTTGACCATTTACTTCTAATATCTAAAAGTGAAGTCATAAAATTAATATCAGTATATCACAAACTAATTTACAAAAAAAGGCTCTGAAATTCATTCCCACTCACACCCAGCGGTGAGTCCGCTTACCTGATCCCCTCGCTTCAAGCCAGCCTCAGTTGCTTTGCTACCCGAGTCGACGCTGTCCACAAAGATGCCGAAGCCCTTTTCCGAGCCCCCCAGTAAGATGAAGGGCAGGGGCGCTTCCCGGGATGGCTTGGTCAGTGTCATCAACCTTCGCTTTGCCTTAGCAGCACACGCTATGTTCAACAGCCTCAGATGTCCCCCCATTTTCTGCAAGAGTTCAGGAAGAGGCGCATCAACTCGAGGACAAGTGGAGGAAGGTACACTGCACACTATTCATAAAAACTCACACGTGTTACCTCTCTTTCCAGATTATTTTCAAATTCTTCTAGAAATCGAGTCATGGCGGGATCTCCTTCAAAGTCATTGAAGTGATTATTCACCCAGAGTAATACTACACGTGTCACCTACAGAAGCAACGCAGTCCAGTACTTGTTATTTTTAGTGCCGAAGACACTTTAAAAATACACAATTTTAAGCAATTTACCAAATAATATTGAACAGGAAAATTAAAGGAAATAAAGCCTTAAACATGGATTTTACACATGTAAAAAATGACCTCAGGGGCTGGGGAGACGCTCAGCTGATAAAGCAGCTTCTCCTATGCTTCTCTATGCAAGCCTGAGCTCCCAAGTTCGGATCCACAGCGTACACTTGAGAAGCTGGCTGTGGCGGTGTGTGCCTGTGCAGCAGGAGGACCCTACGGACCCACAGCGTACACTTGAGAAGCTGGGTGTGGCGGTGTGTGCCTGTGCAGCAGGAGGACCCTACGGGCTCACTGGCCAGGCAATCTAGCCCACATCAGTGAGCTCCAGACTTAGTGAGAGACCCTGTCTCAAAAAATAAGGTAGAGGGTAATAGAGGAAGCTAGCCAATGCTGACCACCGGCCTCCACATGCACACATACAATAATAGGAAAAGGTGACCTTCTCAAAACATACATGAATATTTTAAGTACTGACTGATGTTGCTTTGAACCTTTGGAGATTATCTATCCTACACTGTTTTATTTCAAAACATATTTGAAAGAAGTCTAAGTAAAAGCAAACGTAATTAAACCAAAATACATTAGTGCAAAATTAGAAACTAAAAAGTATAAGGGGCAGACTAGACGGATAAAGAAAACAAACAGTATAATCTAGAAGGATCTGTGTGGGGAAGGGCTGTCAAGGAAGGAGCCGACACTACTAGGTGCATCGCATTGCCCAGTATGGCCCTGCTGGACAGTGAGTTCAGAAGGGGGTCCCGAGGCCTTCCAAGGCCTTCAGCAGCACAGGAGAATGAACTGCTCCAGGGTCACACCAAACCTCTACCGTCCACCCGGTAGACACTGCCCACCACACCAGTGGCTGCAGAACCTGTGGCATGCAGACATTGGTTATGTCTTACCACATTACCAAGTGAACGACATGCTGTCCTTGTATTTAAAGTAAAAAGATATTACTGAAACTGAGATCTTAGAAATCTGCAAGAATTAATATCTGCATCATTTGATCAATCCTTTTTATTTTCCTTAAAAAATGTCCACGTATTTCATTAAGTTAATTGGAACATAACTGATGTTCCAAGTTTGATCTTTAGTAGTTGGCATGTAGACACTAAAACAGAAGGCATTTCCAACCTTATCCCTGAGGCTCGGGTCATTGAACCACTCCAATAACTTCTTTCCCACTTCCATCGGGCTGGAAAGGAAAGTCCGGTACGTCAACAGGAAGTCTTCTATGAACGTTGGATCCACTACGGAATGCTCTTCCACCAAATGCATGGTCAGCCTTTCCGAGGTCCCCTGCAACCGATAAACTCTCGTCACCGGTATGAATGGATCACTGATATGGCACCCTGATGTCAAACCGCTCACATCAAACAAGATAGGTCGCAAGACGGGTAACTAATCAGCTGCCATTAATCAACCAGTAACTAGTAAGAGGATTAAGCTTGTGGGCAAAGGAAGCAGGGAGGGAAGGAATGAGAAGGACGTTTAATGACACATATTATGCAAATGCCACCATGAAGACCATTACTTTGTTTGACAAGCTAAAAAAATTAGGACAAAAAAAAAAAAAAGAAGTCACAAGAAACTAATCAACAAAGCTCTCTCCCCTTTGGAAGGACCACCTCTTTATCCTACCTTGATGACGATGTGGCCCTTCCTTGTTCCGGTCCGATCCAGTTCTCGGTGTTCCTTCACCATTACAATCTCTCCTTCCTCCTCAACTTTCTGCATGTTCTTTTCTACTTGGTTCAAAATACGGCAGTAATCTTGCTGGGCAATGCAGACAAACTAGAATAAAATGGAAGTCAGGTGTCAATGATAAAGCGCCTGCGAAAGAGCTACCTGCCTAATAACTCAGTTTTAATTATTTAATACTGACACCTCCCCTGTCTTTCTCCTACTTTCTAAATCAATGCAGGAATGAACCTTAATCAGACTTCTCTGCTTTCAATGCATTTCTTCTTTGGTTTATTTTTTTAAGTTCATGTTTTATTTTCTAAAAATATAACAATCTAAAAACTCAAAAGCCCTCTTTCATTTTCAGCTAGGACACACTGAGAGAGGAAGACAAACCTAGGACAAACATGGTTAAAAAAAAAAACAAACCCAACTACCATTTGGCGCTATACACTATGAAAATGTCAAAAGAGGACAAAAATAGTGGTTTTGATTAGAGATTAGGACGTTCAAATGTCTGTATATTGGTTAGACATGTAGCTGTGCTAACTGCATACATGGGCACAATGTTAGTAAGCTTGCTTTGAAGGAGGTTGGAGACGAAGCCATGTATTTATTATATTTCAGATTGCTACTTGTCGCGTGTATTACAGGTAATCCTTGCTCTTAGAAGGAAAAGTTAACAGTGGGTTATTATCAAGTAGTTATCACTCATGGTAATAACTCCATGGATCACACATAGGCAGAGGTCAAGGTTACGTGTGTATATGCAGGTGTGCTGTGGAAGACACAGGAGGACATGTGTGCTCCTCTATCACCCTTTACCTTATTCCACTGAAACAAGGTCTCTCAATGAATGAACCTGGAGCTTGCAGTTTTTCTGCTAGATGGGTGGCCAGCAAGTGCCAGGGATTCTCCTGTTTCCAAACCACCCTTCGAGGCTGGGGTTGCAGGTACCCATGGCCACACCCAACTTATTACATGGGTGACGGGATGACAAACTCATGTTTGCATGGCAAGTGCTCTTCCACAACGAGCCAATGCCCCAGCCCCTGTATGTATGTATGTATGTATGTATGTATCTATGTGTGTGTATGTATGTATGCATATGTGTGTGTATGTATGTGTATATATTTGTGTGTGTATGTATATGTGTGTTTGTTTATTTATTTATTTATTTATTTATTTGGGTTAGGATCTCACTCTGCAGAGCATGTTAGTCTCAAATTCCTCAGCATTCCGAGTGTTGAAATTAAAGACACAGGCTACCATAACCTGGCTCAATTAGGAGTTTATTTTATGGCTAAAAATAAATTATAAAAATCACTTGCTACACAAAATAACAAAAGCTTGGTGTGGAGACAAAAGCAGATATTCCAGCATATAAAAACCACCATTTTCCTTAAAGCTCCAGTAGTTAGAAATGAAAACTTTTAGTTTCAATTTCCACTGGTTTACATAGTGGATGTATGAAATTTCTGTTTCTCTTTTAATATGATAAAGATGAAAAGGTGGTCATTATGTTTACATGCATACTAGATAAAATATTTAATTATTGAAAATTACATTTTAAAGGTGTTGTGTTCCTGAGATGATGTGAAGAAATGTCTATTTTTCCCAGATAGGGTAACAACAAAAGACCAAAGAAAGTAATCCCCTCAAGTCTAGTTTAACAAAATACTGACTATATAGATTTGGATTACTTAAAGAAGTATGAAAGAGGGCTTACATATAGAAAGATGAGTGGCTTACCAGCTGCTACACTACTGGAGGAAATGTTTTCTTTCCCTAGCAACAGTTACTAGCTTATAGATCTTTAAGAAGGGATGCGGCCTTATGAGCCACTCCTAACCCACCATCTAACACTGATGGACCCATGATGTGGGATTCCCCTCTGTATACTGAAAATATGTTTTATTATCATTGGTTAATAAAGAAGCTCTTTGTGCCAATGGTGTAGCAGAATATAGCCAGGCTGGAAGAGCTATATAGAGAGAGTAGGTGGAGTCATACAGACACCATGTAGTTGCTGAAGGAGACAGATGCTGGAACCTTGCCCGGGAAGCCACAGAGTCATGGTGATTCACAGATGAATAGAAATGGGTTAATTCAAGACGTAGCTATGAATACGCCTAAGTCACTGACCAAAAAAGTGTTGTAATTAATACAGTTTCTGTGTGATTATTCGGGTCTGAGCAGCCAGGAAATGAACGAGTAGTCTCCACCTACAGACCCAGTCTTGAGCAGGACTTCTGCAAGTGTGAGAGAGGGCCCAAGAGGACATGAGCCCAAGACAGTGTTCCACAATGGGGCAGTCAGTGTTCTGGCTAATACTCAAGACTCTACATCAACTGTCTAAAACTGTGATACTAAATATGGCACTAATAATCCTAATGAGAGCAGTCATGTGACGTCATGATCATGACAAAGTCATCCTAGACATTTTTCAGCTTATTAGCCTAATCATGCCCAATGGAGAGGGCAAACAGCTCCCTGTTTTATGTATATACACGCACATTAGAAGCCTGGAGAACACCAGGATAAGATACATTTATTATTTCTGAGCAACGGTACTCTGTGTTTCACTCTGTTCAACAGTTACTGTTCAGCTAGAGAAGCAGATAATGTACGGAGATCCCAATGTCTCCTATATCACCTCACTAATTCTTCTATGAAGCACTTAGAAACCAAAGCTGCAGGAAATATTACCAGTTCAACTAGATTGTAAAATACAAACAAAAGCGACAACAACAACAAAAAACTTCATTTCCACAATGTTGACCATAATAGGTATGTGTATGTTTTTAAATAGGTCATATATATGTTCTCTTAAAGGTATTTTCATTTCTTTTTAAAATAAAGTAAAAATGTTTCCTGAATTTCTACAGAATAATAAGAAAGGTTTTTGTCTTCAAATAATCTTACATAGTCATTTTTAAATTTAGTTTTTAAAAACATAATTAAATTATTTTTCTCATTTACTTTCTAAAAATACATGGGTAAGCTAAAATAAATAAGTGGATTATGAAGGAAAATGCTTTTTGAAGATAAATATGCTAAAATTAATCTTCACTAAAGATTAAAGAAAATTAGAATAAGTCCTATTTGAAATTCTTATTATCTAGACAGACATTTGGCATTTCTTCAGTAGCAAATTAAAATAAGATCCAAAAAGAAGACAAAAATAACTTGAACTGAATTTCTAATATGGACATATAGAACTGGTTTCTGAAAAGATTGGATTTCTCTTTAGAATCTTCTTTCCTGGTTACTGAGTCTTGCATTAAGAAGTTACAGACATAGCCCTGTTCACAGTCAGTGGACAGCAGCACACTCGGGAGACGCCAGTCCTGCCAATTACCATGGTGAAGACTGGACACCCTGGCAGAGGATGGGTGAAGCAGGGGGAGGAAACCAACCCTTTCTACTCCCCTGGTGAGCACAGTGCGCCTGGGGGGCTCCAGTTCCACCTGCTGTCTTGGTGAGGCCTGTAGAGCCAGCAGGCCCTAGCCCTATCTGCTGCCCGGCTAATGATAATAAACTGGTGTCATTTCTAGTTCATCTACTGAATATGTAAATACTCACTTTGATAAAGAGTAAATCAATTCAACCTGTGACTAGCTCCAGATACACAATCTCCACTCAAACCACAGGCAATGCAGAAAAGCCAGGCAATCTGACTCCCACAGCAAAGCCTGCAGTGAACAACGAGATGAACCTCAACAAAAGAACTTAGAATTTTAAGCTCAAAGACCTCACAGAAGCAAACAAATTCTTAAAAGAACTCAAGAGAACCTACATAGAAACATAAGTCGACCTGCAATATGAAAGAGAAATCCAATAAGGAGATAGAAATACAAAAACTACTGGCGATGAGAAAGCGAAAAACATTAAGAAGTCAAATACAAAACCTCTGAATAAAGGCCTACCACCCTCTAAACCTGACGAAGTAGAAGCGAAAGAGAACCCCAAAAAAGACAAAGATAAATGAAAACACATTTGAGATTGATTTTTAAGAATTTAGGATACCATAAAAAGATCAAATATAACAGTCATGTGTATAAAAGAGGGCAATGAATTAGGCAAAGAACTGTTTCTCCAGGTACAGGAACTATTTAGAACACCAGAGAAGAGCAATAAATAAATAAACCTTGCCTTCACCATGTTATGATCAATCCACCAATATTCGGAACAAATATACAAATGTGGATATAGATATATAGCAGCAAAAAGAATAGCTATGGCACAAAGAAAGCCAGGCCCATCAGAGTAACAGCGGGTTTCTCAACAGAAACTTGAAAAGCCAACTGTCCATCTAGGCTCTTGTACCCACCGAAGCTCTCAGTGCCAACTGGTGGGAAAAGGAAAACTTAGCATGATAAAAACAGGCTTTCATGAGTTAATAGCCACTAAGGGAGCTCTACAGAAGCTAATGAAGGAATTCTTCAGAATGAAGGAAAAGACAAACACATCCTTGGGACCGGAGAGAAGAATGAAGCACTCCAGGGATGTCTAGACAAGAGAAGAACAAGAAAACACTAAATGCTAAACAGTCAACAAAATGGCAGGACATAACACACACGTTCCAGCAACTCCGAATAACTATGGGTCTTAATGCCTCACCCTAAAGACACAGACCAACATCATGGACTCAAAGGCAGGAGTCATCTATTTGTTGTTTCCAAGAAACACCTCACTGTAAAAGATGGGAATGGTTTTAGATGGGTAAAAACATAGAAACATGAATTCCTAGCAAATGGAACTAGAAAACAGGCAGGAGCTGCTATTTTTCTATCTGACAAAACAAACCTAAAACCACAACTAGGTAGAAGAGATAAAGGCCTCTCTTACCCGCCAAGGCAGCAATCCATTAAGAGGATATTATGATTTTAAACATAAAACTCATAGAACCTTGGACACTAGTTTTACAAAACAAATACTACTTACAGGAAGAAGTTATAGATTAACCCCAGTGAAATAAGAGGCGGATTTTTGATACAACAGTGTCATCAATTGACAAATCACCCAGGCATAAAATAGGCAAACATCTGAGTTAAATGACGTCATGGGTCACAGGGACCTAACAGACAAAGGACATTCCATGCAACACTAGAGCAGTCCGCGAGCATTCTCTAAAACAGGACATGCACTGCAGGACAAAGTCAGTCTTGGCAAGCAGGGCAGGTAAAATAACTCTATCTACAAATCAGAAGTGCGAGGAACTCTGGAACATTCACAATGTCGGGGAAACTAAATAACACACGGTTGGACGACTTGTGGGTAACTGCAGAAACCAAGAAGGGAGCCAGAGAGTCCTAGAAATGAACAAACGACTCAAGCCTATGGAATATGGCAAAAGCTGCCCTGAGAGGGAGGTTTATACCTCTAAGTGTCTGCATTAAGAAATCAGACCTAAATAAATAACTTAAAGGCACACTATAGAGCCTTGGACAAATGGTAACAGGCTAGACACAAAACCAGCAGATGGAAAGAAATACTTAAGATCTAGGAAGAAATTAACAAAATAGAAGCAAGCAAAAACAAAACTAAAAAGCAACAAGATAAACAAGATATACCCATAGCCACAGAAGACCTAATTCATAAAAATAGAGGTGAAAGAGCTATTAGAACAGATACTAAGGAAATTTAGAAAATAAACAAAATACACTTTGAAAACATAATATTAAAAAAATCTAAAAAGAAATTAATTTTTAGATATATAAGATATATAAAAACTAGGCCAAGATGGGATGAGCAATCTAAACAGATCTATCACAAACAACAGGATTGATGGAGTAGAAGACAAAACAAAAACCCACCTGAGTAAGAAAAGGCCCAGATGGATTCACTGCTGAATTCTACCAGCTTTCCAGGAAGGATTAACACTTCGGCTGCTCAAACTAGTTCACAAAACACGAAAGGAAGGAATTCTATCAAACTTTTACCCTGATACCAAACCCAGACAGAAAGACAAAAATATTCTCAGGAGAACACTTAGAAACCAAATTCAAAAACAGAAAAAAAAAAAAAAAAGATCATTTACCATGATCGAGTCAGTATTAAAGATTCATGAATGATGGCTCAATGTACACATATAAATAAAAGGATCCAAGGACTCCAATGGTCACCTTGATAGGTGGAGAAGCCTTTCGACCAAACCCTTCATGTGAAAAGACTTACTGTGGCCTTTTTGGGGGGTTGGGGGTCTTACTGGTCTTTTGCTTGCATATAACGATTTCTGATTTTAGGGGTTTGGGATTTGTGTGTGTGTGAGATATTTTTTCTTTTTTATATTCTGGCTTGTTTGCCTATTTGTTTTCTAAAGAGAGAGAAAGATAGGACATAAAGTTGGGAGTGGAGTGAGGCTGGGAGGATCTGGGGGGAAGTTTGGGAAGAGGAAACAGTGATCAGAATACATTGTATGAAAAAATTATTTCAATAAAAGTATATTCTTAAAAAAGCCCAGAATAGAAGCAACAAATCTCAACATAATAAAAATTGTATATGACACACCTATAGTCAATATTACATTCAATGACAGAAAGCCAAGCATTGCCACTAAAGTCACAGATAAGACAACAGTGCCTACTTTCTCTGATCTTTATATACACAGTACTGGAAGTCTTAGCTAAAGCAATAAAATGAGAAAAGCAAATCAAAGGGATATAAACAGCAAAGAAAGAAGATCTAACTGCGATGATACAATTTTATATGTTCAAGGCCCTAAAGATTCTACTAGAAAACTACTGAGAGTAATCAACACTTCCAGTAAAACAGTAGGATATAAAATTAATACACAGAAAGGAACAGGCCTTCTTATACCAGTGACAAAGAAACCAGAGAAATAATCTCATTCATGGGGCCAAAAAGCATGAAAATAAACAAAAAAAGCAAACACACACACACACACACACACTGAAAAAAAAGGGACAACTTTTAAACCTAACCAAAGATATAAAAGATCTCTCTAATGAAAACTTTAAGCCAAGGAAATAGACTGAAGACCCTGAAGATGAAAAGACCTGTGCTCTTGGACTGGAAGCATCGGTGCTGTGACCACAGCCACCCTACCAAAGGCAATCGATCTACAGATTCAATGCAACTCCAGTCAAGATTCCAGTGATGCTCTTTGCAGAATAGACCAAGTCTTAAAATGAATACGGAAGCCCAAGAGGTCATGAAGCCAAAGCCACCGTGAGCAATGCCTGCTAACATGGTGTTTTTGTTAGGAGTCCAGTCTACGCCGTCATGGTCTCATACCTGGCAGTCGTCCACCTTGGTCCTCATCACCCCTTTCATGTACTCTTTGTCCATGGTAGGCGACACCCCAAAACTGTTGCCCATGCACAGGATTTCTGCTTTCCCATCTGGATAGGTCACTTCCACGGAACCGTTGAGAATCACTGACCAGGAATCCAACTGAGCAGAAAAGAAGACAGCAGAAGATAGCATGTCATCACCGGGCTTAAACGCTACAACGGTCAGTCCCAAACTAGCCTCCCGGGTCTTTTGTCTTCAAGACAGAATAAATTACCAGAAAAATCTTAACTGCTTACCAAGCAAGCAGTAAGACGTAGCGAAACATCTACACACTTGTTAGGCCTAGCACTGAGTATAACCATTTAAAAATTTGAATATTCTCACCCGGCAGTGGCGGTGCACGCCTTTAATTTCAGCATTTGGGAGGCAGAGGCAGGTGGATCTCAGGGAGTTCGAGGCCAGCCTGGTCTACAGAGCTAGTTCCAGGACACAGAATAACCCTGTCTTGAAAAACCAACATTTTGAATATTCTCAAAATGACATAGGAAAAAAAAATTCCTCTATATATCAAAGGAAATGTAAAGAAGATAAAATGTTCATCAAAGTCTCAATAAAACATCATTTTGTTCTGATAAAGGCAGTGTTTTTATGATGTACAGTGCAAAAACTAAAAAGCACAAAACATTGGGATGGCAGTTGGCCTGAGTGGTGACGTACCGCTTACCACGTGAAGGGCCCTGAGTTTGGTTCCCGGCAACGAAACCAAACCAAAGGCTCTAGTGACACTTTGTGAAATGGGAAACAGGACGGCTTTTCAATGCTATAAATAAATGAGAGGCCATCAGTTTCCATCTACTCAAACTTATTACTGCTGCGGTTTCACGAGGCAAAACGAGAACACGGTTTCGTCTGGGTACCACTGATCCTTGAGCTTTCCAAATGGTCAGAACACCCGCTGACCTCCTCTCCATCGTTTAACACAATGGTTCCAGCTCTTTCCACCACGGCGAACACCATCACGGCACACAGCTCCCGTCGCACCGACATCGTCATGTTGGCAAAGGCAGGCAGCTGGTGCATGAATTCCAGGAGTTGTTCTGAAAAGCAAAACCATCATTTCTATTAAAAACAGGTCCAGAAGCAAAATACCCCAGCGCACACACTGAAGGTCTTCTTCTGCGCTGGCTGGGTAATGCCGTGCTCTACTAGACTCTGCATCTCAAGTCCTCTGCAGAGCCTTCAGTACAGAGTTGGCTCTGCTGATCAGGGGAGTAAAGAAGATGGGCACTACCCAGAGATTCTGTCGGATATGGCAGCCTTCTGAGAAATTTCAAAGTATATCTTTTTATTTGTTTATTTTGGTTTTGGTTTGTTTTTTCCACAAAGGATTTCTCTGTGTAGCTTTGGAGCCTGTCCTGGAACTAGCTCTGTAGACCAGGCTGGCCTTGACCTCACAGAGATCCTCCTGCCTCTGCCTTCCAAGTAATGGGATTAAAGGCATGAGCCACCACTGCCCAACTCAAAGTATATTTTACAGAAAGTATAAGTTCTGACTTCTGGAATGAGCAGGCATATCAGTGCCAGGTCATGTATATATTTTTTTAATCTTGTGGATAGCAATAAAATAACTGCAATAGATGATCCACAGCAAATCACTTAAAAGGCAGGAGTAGCTACCATCATAAATTCAAGGGCCCTCTGATTTGAAACACAGAGGGCAACAAAGAAGTCATGGTACTCTCCTACCATATCACCGAGTATCTCTGCTGTTTTTAGACTGTTCTTTAGCTAATACCCCTCATCCTACTGACCACACATTTTACCCCTTTTCGGTCTCTGGAAGTTGCTACATTTTCTTGCAAAGTCCAATAGGTATAAAAAAAATATGAAACAATAAGTACTTTTTTAAAAACATTTGGGATTTAATAGGTGCTCAGACAATAACAAAAACCAAGTATTACTTTACATATGACTAGAAATGAAATACACTGCAAAATATCTTTTACTAGTAAATATTATTTTTAATGGGTTGTCTTTTTTTAATTAAGGCTTTGCACACACTGGGCAAATACTCTACTCCTGGGCAGCATCACCAGTCCCTATCAGAACGATTTTAAACTGTTTTGTACAGGTATGTTCACTTGCTTCTTGATAAGAGTCCTATTAAATTAATGTCTAATGAAGCCATTTTGAGAACAGAGACTAGGATAAAAAAATACAACCGGATAGGAAATGCCTGTGTCATATGTAAGAATAAAGATGATAAGAGAGAGAAGGTCCAATAGTAAATATACACCATTTCCCAGACTTGAGTTGAAATACTAAAATCAGGCTGTGGAGTTAGGAGTCAAACACGTGTGTGCCCTGCTCTTGCAAAGGACCCGAGCTCAGTTCCCACATCATGAAAGCTGCAACCATCCAATAACTGAGTACCTGCAACGTCATGGTTCATGGCACTAAACTGACTCTGAGAAACATTTTTTTTTCTTCAAAGTACTGAGACAAGGGCACACATTCAGTGATCTTTGGGAACCCAAACAAAAATTGCTTTCTTTTTGCAGCTGTTAAAAAACATTAGCAATTTCATCTTCTCTAACTTAAATGTGCATGTGCGCGTGCTCATCGGCTCTGTCACGCCGCTGCTGACTAACGGCATCAGATAAAGGCTAGCCACCGCAGAGACGCACATACTGGAAAGCGGTCTGCCAGCTCTGTGTTTATTTGTAGGAGCCCGGTGGCTCCCGCTTTCCATTAGTAATGGTATCAGATAAAGGCTAGCCATCGCACAGACGCACACATTAGAAGCAAGCCAGCCAGCTCTGTGTTTATATGTAGGAGTATGGGCAGCTCCTGCTTTCCAGGAATTCTGGGAAAGAAGGCTTTTCAGATACAAAGAACGTCCTAAATTTCTAGGAACAATAGACATGCTGTGCATACTTTTAAAATCCCTCTCACAACCGCTCTCAAATTTACACATTAAAAAGAGAAGCTACATCAGTCAGTTTACAAAAAAAAGATAGCTTCACACTGATCCAGTTTTAATAAACAGTATTTAAGGTTTTTTTTTTTTTAAATGCTCATGGAAACCACTCTAGAATAAGATGGGATGTTAAACACATATACTTTTACTAAAAACTGTATTAGGTGGGTTTGTTTTTAAAAGTTGGTCTAGGACAAGAGAGTGTGGAAACTAATTCTGGCCACTGGAAACAGATGAAACGTCTGACCCGAGGAAGCCAAACCACGTGGCCAAACCATTGCCCTGGGCCCAAGTTTATGCCTCCTTGCATGGGGGTTACCTCTGAATAGAAACACTCCCTACAGGAGAGGGTGGGGGCATCTGAGACCCAGCAGGCATACAAGCTTCTTATGCCTAGGAAACCTAAACTCGGAATCACCAAGATCCCTCTCCAGGGCTGAGGATGCTGTTACCAACTGCTGGGGGAAGGACTGGCCCCAAATAGCGGAGGAGAGTCTCTGCTCTGCCCAGCTCCTGCAAGGCTTGCAGCTTTCACTCGTTGTAGCCCATGCTGGGGTGGGTTTTCCAGTGATACGTGCTGAGTACCCGTGCTCCTGTACATAACCCTCACCAATGTCTCTAAGTCCAGTGAAAACTCTGGTCATCAGGTTAGATTTTGGTGCAAGTACTCTTGTCTGCCCAGCCCTTGCTCATTGTCCTCACAGAGCTCACAATCTGTCATGCCTCCCCTGCCCCACGGCACAATGCAGCTTCCCTAGGCTGCAGCAGGGCAGGGTCTCATCTCCTTCTTCACCCTGAACTAGAAGGCGCCCTGACACGTGCGCTAAATGAATGAATGATTACCAGCTCGTGCTTTTCATCGCTAACTGGTTTGCAGTTCCTCTAAATGACTTTAATTAGACCCATGTAATCTGAGGGGCTGGTTTCCCATTTTCCGCCATATGTAAACAGCTTGAACTGTCACAGTTTTTCCACACGTATGTTTGCCTAGTTAAAAGACGGGCAACAAGTTTCTCACACCTTCCTGGGTCTCATTTCACTGACGAGTTCATTGAATTCTTCTTCAAACAGGTACTGGCTTAAAGAGTGCGCGAAGTGGTATAATAAAGAAATCGCCTGCGATTGTCGGGGTAGATACAGATTCTAGAATGCTGGTGGGAAATACCTCTAGTTAGCGCTTGGCACTTTAAGCAAAAAAGAGCCAGAGTTGGGTGTGTATTCAAACGCAAAGCTACTATAAAGCAAACAAGTCGGCTCCTGTAGGAAGGGAGACATAAAGCCCTCCAATGTTTTTAACTTCAGGGTGCACTTGCATCTCCACCAGTACGTCTCTGTCTTAGTCAGGGTTTCTCTTGCTGGAATAAAACATTATGACCAGAAACAGCTTCAGGAAGAAAGGGCTTGAGTTTCCTACAACTCAGGTCACATTCATCAGTGGGGAGAGTTGGGGCAGGGACATAAGGCAGGGCAGACACCTGGAGACAGAAGCAATGGAGAAGGCTTATTCTCAATGTGCTTAACTTCCACGCCCCCCGCCCCAGGATAGCCCACCGAACTTGGAGAACTCAACGGCTTTTCTAGCTTAAAGTCCAAATACCACAATTCTCCCAAGACCACAAGGTCAGATCTGTGACAGTAGTATCCCACTTCTAAATACAAATCTACCTTTTGTTGTCAATTACAGTGATAAAGCACCGTGACTATAAGCAAAGGAATGGGTGTGTTTCAGCGCACACTCCCAGGTAACAGTCTATCACTGAGGAAATCAGGGCAGGAACTTGTCAGGAACTGAAGGGAAGCCATGGAGGAATGCTACTTCTTGACTTGCTCCCCAGAGCTTACTCAGCCAGCTTTCTCACCCAATGCAGGACCACCAATCCAGGGGTGGCAGTGTCTGCAGTGGGCTGGGCCCTTCTGCATCAATCATCAATCCACCAATCCAGGGGTGGCAGTGTCTGCAGTGGGCTGGGCCCTTCTGCATCAATCATCAATCCACCAATCCAGGGGTGGCAGTGTCTGCAGTGGGCTGGGCCCTTCTGCATCAATCATCAATCCACCAATCCAGGGGTGGCAGTGTCTGCAGTGGGCTGGGCCCTTCTGCATCAATCATCAATCCACCAATCCAGGGGTGGCAGTGTCTGCAGTGGGCTGGGCCCTTCTGCATCAATCAATCATCAATGAATAAAATGCCCCACAGACTTGTCTATGGGCCAATCCTACAGATGAATCTTCTTAGTTATGATTTCCTCTTCCCAGATATGTCCAGGTTGTGTCAAGTGGACAAAAAACCAAGCAGCACATTATCTACAGCCCTACACTTGGAAGGCTGAGGCAGGAGGACAGTGGGTTTGATGTCGATGTGGGCCATGCAAGAAAACCCGGCTTAAAATAAAACAGTGAAGTAAACAAATCCCACTGAATAATAATAATAGAATGATAAAATCTGAACACTACAACCTACAGGCTACTACCTACCTTGTTTTGCCATCGGCTTTCCCCTAACTGCATTCTCCTACATGGACAGAAAGCAGTCATTTACAGGGCCACTCTGTCGACTAGCACTTAACTAATGTTTAATCCCAGAATAATACTTGCAAGAAAATTACTGAAAGTAATGCGGTGTTAAGACTTCTTTTAACTTACTTGGGAGGGGCTGGAAAGCTAGGATGAACATTATGTGGATGGGTCTATTAGAAGATTCATTCACAAAACTATTTGCAGATACTGGCTGAGTAAAACTTTTTTCAACAAGTTTGTTTGGTTTGGTTTGGTTTTCCCTTTTTGTTTTTAATACCAAGGAAGAGCTTTGGCAACCACTATTGATTCTAAGGGAATATAGAGATGCTGAATTTCGAAAACTCTTCCAGACTTGGACTACATTGTACTAGCATTTACCTCTCAATATTTCTACCCGATTGAAGGGCCCACTCCTCAGGCACTCACCGATGTCATCGTCAGTCCTGTCTATAGGGTCCTTCTCCAGGCAGTCCCTCACGATGTCCCTGCTCATCAGGGGATCCGAAGCCCTCTCGATGTCTTCCTCATCGTCATCGTCCTCAGAATCCACGGCCGTCTCCGGCAGTCCACTCAGGTCCATGTCACCAGCCTCGCTCTCCGTGGCCTTACATCGGATGAAAAACAGATTTTAAAAACTATTTTAATCCAACCAGTCATGGGGCACCTAAGAGGTAACAACAATTACAGCTCAAAATAATCTGGGGCATTTATTCTTCTACAGTTAGTTGGGAGTCAGCATCCAACACACAGCTGTGTACAACCAAAGGGAGATCTCGAAAGCTGTATTTCCAATTAAAATTATGGACGGAATAATTTTTGCCTCAGAAACTAGAATTTATGGTAAGAAAAGCAGAGAAAAACATGAAGTAAAAAAGTAGCATTTGTTTTCAGTTTTAAAAAGGAATGACTTCTGCTGAGTTTAACAATTCGCTAGTTTTAGTGATTTCCCTCACAGGAGGACTGTT
The DNA here is from genome assembly GCA_028555095.1 of Dicrostonyx torquatus. Taxonomy (NCBI): domain Eukaryota; kingdom Metazoa; phylum Chordata; class Mammalia; order Rodentia; family Cricetidae; genus Dicrostonyx; species Dicrostonyx torquatus. Next base: position 1,951,873 of record JAQHUG010000308.1, read on the forward strand.
TGAAAGATGACAGAACTGTTTCCCTCCCGCTGATCTTCTTGGGAGAAAGAGCCAGAAACTGAAGGTAGCTTGAGAACCACATGCCCCAAGCACTAACACTCTCTGAATTATTCCAATGGCCACTTGAACTTTAAACCATTAAACAGGGCAGAAGGCTAAACATAGACGTAGTTTGTATTTTTCTTTTCTTTTCTTTCTTTCTTCTCACTGGGGGGGGGCAAGCCCAGTTCCCAAATAAATACAGAGAGATTTTTGGCTTATTCTTTCTTATGAATATCCAGGTTTAGCTTGACTTGTTTCTAGCCAGCTTTTCTAACTTGAGTTATCCCGTTTCTCTTTAACTATGTTTTGCCTCGGGATTTTTACCTTCCTCATTCTATCTTTCTTTCCTTCCTACTCCATGACTGCCTGTGTGGCTGACCGCTGGCATCCTCCTCTCCTTCCCCTTTTCTCATGCCTCCATCTAGATTTCTCCTCCTATAGTCTCTCTGCCCACCAGCCCCACCTATTTCTCTCTCCTACCTACCTACTGGTCAACCAGCTCTTTATTAGACCAATCAGCTGTTTTCTGTTAGGCAGGCAAAGCAACACATCTTTTTAGAGTTAAACAAATGCAATATAAAAGAATGAGACATATCTTTGCATCATTAAAGGAATATCCCACAGCATAAATGAATGTAACTATTATTCTATAACACATATACACCTATGGTGTAGGAGGGTCCTTCTGTATTTCTGTGCTTTCATTGGTTAAATAAAGAGACTGCCTTGGCCTGTAGAATAGGGCAGCCCTTAGGTGGGCAGAGTAGACAGAACAGAAGGCTGAAGAGAAGGCACTGGGGCAGACGCCATGATGCTCCTACCCGAGATGGACGTACATTAGACTCATGCCGGTAAGCCACGACTCGTGGTGATACACAGATTACTAAATACGGGTTAAAGCAGGACGTAAGAGTTAGCTATTAAGAGGTTAAAAATAATGGGTCAGGCAGTAATTTAATTAATACAATTTTCGTGTGGTTATTTTGGGTATAAGCTAGCCGGTGGCTGGGATCTGGGTAGGCGCAGGACACAGCCCGCTCCTCAAGGGCCGGTGCTCCTCTCAGGTGCTGGGAACATAGCCCGCACCTCATTACTACACACCTAAGAGCATACACTCCTCTATTCCACTAGCACATATCTAAATTATAACTGAATATTTTCTTAGTTACCAGAATCACTCATTTCAAGATGACTTTGAGCCTAATCTGAAGACTAGAAACTGCCACCCTTCAAGTAAATCTGTCTTTAATGACTTATGGTGCCAGTATATCCATCAAATTGGTCATATTTGACATGGTAGTCATGGAACTCGCTACCTGCTTCTGCATCCTAAGGATGAATTTAAATATATATTAACTACATCAACCTTGAACATCATAAACGTCTTTTTCCACCTGAAAGACCTAACTCAAGATGATTTGTAAAATTAACTTTGCAAAAACAAGTTATTACAAAGTTTACTAACTTCAAATCGTAGCTCACATGATTTTCAAGGTAACAGAGGTATTTCAGAATTGGCCACTGGAAAAAATTTAAATACCATGTTTAATGAAATTTAGCATGCCTTTAATCCCAGCACTTGGCAGGCAGAGGCAGGTAGATCTCTGATTACAAGGTCAGCCTGGTCTCCAGGGAGAGTACCAGGATAAAGAAAAAAAAAAAAACCTGCCCCGAAAAACCAATTAATCAATCAATCAATAAACAAAGTAAAAAAATAAATAGATAAGACAGAGAGATGGTAGATAGATGATAGATACATAGATATTAAAATTAAAAACAAAAGGCAGGTAGATCTCTGATTACAAGGTCAGCCTGGTCTCCAGGGAGAGTACCAGGATAAAGAAAAAAAAAAACCTGCCCCGAAAAACCAATTAATCAATCAATCAATAAACAAAGTAAAAAAATAAATAGATAAGACAGAGAGATGGTAGATAGATGATAGATACATAGATATTAAAATTAAAAACAAAAATGAATTTAATAACAGACTAGCATCGAATACTTTAATACGTCAGGCAATGCTGTGAACTCTACATGCTCTTATCTTATTTAACCCTTACAACAAGCAGACGGAGACCTCTCACTATTCTCTAAACCTTCAGGTAAAGGTCTTTTCCCCAAGGCCAAGGTCATGCTGCTACTGAACCATGACGTAAGCTGAGAACCCAGGAATCAGAATGGCAGTTTCAATCTCATTTTCAGTTCGAGGTATAGATTCTAAACCAAAGGAAGGACATTATAAGAAAAATCTAACAGGAAAACAACTGAAAACAGAAAATCTAATATCCCCAAAGCTCCCTAAACAAGGGTCATGACACTTGCAACACTGTAAGCAAAACTGCTCCAGGAAGAAAGAACCTGTCATCCAAGAAGGGGACTCATTGTGTGACACTGGAACAGACGATGCAAAGTTGGAACTCACCAGTCTCCTGTGGATACCATGGGGAAACAGACAGGCTGGGATGCTGCTGCAAGCCAAAGGTGTGGCCACAGAAGACAAGCAATCAGGATAACTACCTGCCCCTAACTCCAGGAGCTCGACTAAGACAGCCTGCTCATCCTTGTATGTTTTCTCCCCATTTCCCTCATCCCACTGAAGATGACTTAGGGCCCATCATCACCCTGTCAGTTCGGAGCCACACCAGGCCTCTCTAAACGGCATCTTTAGTACCAGCACTCTGAGAAGAGATGCTACAATAAAAGAAATGGAAGCGAACGAAAAACCTTTCTTTTAAATAATAACTTATGTGACTAAAGGCTATGTGTTAATTTAAAAACAGAAAATACGTGTTAAAATATTAAATATATTTTATACTGAAGAAACTGTTATCATTTAAATGAAATGTATTTACTTTTTGTTTGGTTTCGGTCCACTCCCCACTGCAGGTGCCAGCCAGCAAGCTGAGCATCTGCTTCTGAGGTACATGCTGAATCCTCCCTCGTCTTTCTTTTCTGGCCATTGCTTTATTACTCATACTTCTGGCTGGGCCCAGCCTTAGAAGCTCTCAGCGAGGACAGCCCGTATCTCTTAGCAATCTGCTCCTGCAGCTTTTCTTTGGTGCCTTCATTCTCTTCTGGCATATTCTGCAGCCTCATTTTTCTTAGTGCATTGTTTCTTCAGATCAATATGTCATCATTTGTGCGCTGGACATGAGGAGCACGTGTGTTCTGGTCCTGAGCCTCTTACATTCATTCTAAGGGATTTCTGACAACGTAGTAGAGGCCATCATCTTGATGGAGTCTGCAACACTTGGATTCAGCCGACTCTTTTGGGACCCACTGCCAAGGTGCAGTAGTCTCTATCAGTCCAGAAACTCCTTTTTATTTTTTGTAAACAATAACCAAGTTGAGAACTCTCAGATTGGAAACCACAATGATCCTGAACAGATTTCCTCTATCCAGTTTAATAAGAATGCCCCTTTTTTAAACAGCAGGTAACCCTAACCCTAACCTCCGTCACGGGTAGAAGACAGCTCACTTCATGGGAAAACCTTGGTTTTTGTCCCCACCCCTGAGACCACAGTCCTTCCTCTCTTTACCCAGAGCGGCAGCTACTTCTGGGACCTTCTGCGGCCATGCAGGCCTCATAAAAAGTATGGTGTTTGTGTGCACTTCAGTGAGTTTCTGACAGGAAGGAGAACCTCCAAAAAGAGCCTTCTTTAATTGTCTATCAAAGATGGACACTCCCAACCCTGAGGGGATCTCTCTTTCCCCAGCATGAAGCCGCCAGCTCACCTAACAGAGATTGCTGCAGGCCTTTAAGCTGCTACTCTAAACTCACAGACACTTCTTATTTAAAACCCTGTCTGATGACATCTGTCTCAAAAACAAAGAAGGTTTACCTACTTCTAAGCAATTAGCCTAATGTAGATTTACCTGCACATTAATATTTAAAAAGCAATTAAAAAATAGTATCAGATGGGTGAGTATTGTATGGCTTATTTAAAACAAAAATGCATTAGATGTTGTATTATTGTAAATAGATTTACAATAAATTTACTGGGTATTTTTAAATGAAAGCAAGAAAAAAGAACAAATGAGAAATTCGAAAGATTTCATTTTGTGTTTGGGGGCATGTGTGCACTTTTATGTCTGAATACACGTGAGGTTCTGTGTACACGTGGAAGCCAGAAGAGGGCACTGAGTCTCTTGAAGCTGGAGCCACAGGTGATAATGGAGACTTAGCTTGGCACCTAGGTACAGCGATCTGAACTTCATTACCTCAATCCCTCAGCCATTTTTCCAACCCCCAACAGAAAAATGAACATGCCATAGAGCTCTCCTGGGCAGCAGGAAGACAGCCATGGGATGGGCAATAACTATGTACGGGAGGTAAATTTATCCTGATCTCAACACCTTTGTGAAATTTGAAATAATTACCTCCTAAAGAGTTAAGTGGTGGGGGACTATTCTGTATTCTGTCAATCATGTTTTAAATAAATGCTGATTGGTCAGGCAGGAAGTATAGGTGGGTCAACCAGACAGGAAGTAGAGGCAGGGCGATGAGATCGGCTGGGAAGAAGAAAGATTTTCCCGCTCTCCTGCCCAGTCCATTAAAGAGACAGGATGTGAGCTGCCCGGATGAGAAAAGGTACCGAGCCATATGGCTAACATAGATAAGAACAATGGGTTAATATAAGTTACAAAAGTTAATAAGAAGCCTGAGCTAATGGGCCAATCAAGTTTATAATCTTATGGAGACCTCTGTGTGATTTTCTTTGGGGATTGCCAGCTGTGTGGTGCCGGGCGGGACAGAAACCCCAACAAGCAGGCCCTCATGTTCAGTTAAGTACGAGGCAAAACTTAATGAGTCAAAGTACTGATTTCCAAAGTCATGTTAGAGAAGCAGAAACTCTATTCTCCCACCTTCTTTTCCAACTTAGGGGAGAAAGGGCTTATTTTAATTAAATATTTTATTCTATTTATTTATTTTTGTTTTGTTTTTCAAGACAGGGTTTCTCTGTGTAGCTTTGGTGCCTGTTCTGGAACTCGCTCTTATAGACCAGGCAGGCTTCAAACTCACA
>JAQHUG010000308.1:1961551-1972373 GCA_028555095.1 Dicrostonyx torquatus
TCACCACAGACATTCCTGGGGCTCTTGCCAGGGTCACCCTGAAGCATTACTGGTGAGTTTGCCTGTCACCTGTTTGGTCTGTCTGCTGAGCATGGCTTGTTCATTACATCTGTGGTTCCTTTGCTTCTGCTTTTCTGGCCAGAAGATCCACCTAGCGTTTGGTAAATGTGACTAGCACAAAGGATAGAAATCTTGGACTTATCCATGCCCCGCTCCTGGGTTAGATGGGACAATATATGCCCTTTCAGAGGACAGCATCCAGCCAGCTGATCCCCCAGATATACTAAGCCACTCTCCTGCCTCCAAGAGGTCAGCCTGAGCCTAATGGGAAAAGAACTTGTGGATAACTAGAGAGAGCAGCCGCTCAAGCACTGTTAATGGGCAGAGTCTGAGAAACGGCTGCAATGGGTAAGGGTAAGGGACAGGCCACCACTGCCTGGTGTAGGAAGGGAACCATATCCTAGACTGTCAACAGGCGGGCAGATAGCTCCTGACCCAAGAACCTGTATTTCCTTTCTTTCCTTCTCTCTCTCTCTCTCTCTCTCTCTCTCTCTCTCTCTCTCTCTCTCTCTCTCTCTTTTGAGACAGGGTCTCACTGTATAGTCTTAGCTGGCCTACAGCTCAGCATATAGATAAGGCTGGTCTTGAATCCACAGAGATCCACCTGCCTCTGTTTGGACTAAAGACTTGTACCACTACACCTGACCTTAAAACACACACACACACACACACACACACACAATGGGAAATAGAAGCTGGTCTTGAATCCACAGAGATCCACCTGTCTCTGCTGGGATTAAAGGCATGTACCACTATACATGACCTTAAAACACACACACACACACACACACACACACACAGAGGAACATATAATTTTAGCCTCAATATAAATTAAAACATTGAGAAAGCCATAGTTGTTGACAACAGCAGAAGACACTGTCTTCAGTTTATATGACAAACATCACTTTTCAGTCTTTGCTGCTACAGACCCTAAAGTGTCTTCCTCACCCCCAAGTACACCTGGATTTTTTTAAATTTATCTATTTATTATGTACACAGTGTTCAGCCTCCATGCCTGCAGGCCAGAAGAAAACATCAGATCTCATTACAGATGGTTGTGAGCCACCATGTGGTTGCTGGGAATTGAACTCAGGACCTCCGGAAGAGCGGTCGGTACTCTTAACCTCTGAGCCATCTCCCCAGCCCCCCACCTGGATTTTTTTGTAACTCTATCATGTGAGTCTCTGATAATTTTTTTAATGTGGTTTCGTTTTCCCCTTGGGGGGGGAGGGTCCAAAGAAGAACTATGCAATAAAACCTGTGGCCACTTCCATTTTTTTTCATTCATTTTTTTGCACACTAAAATAAGTATTTTTGGTATGCTAATTAAAATTCCCATATGGAAATTTAAGTGTTTTGGTGATATATAAAAAGGCCTGAAAGATGTATACTGACTTAGAAATTTAGATACTCTGAATTTCTTTAAAACTATATATATATATATACATACACACACACACACACACACACACACACACACACACCTTTGGGTCCACAAACTGCTTCTTAAAACTTTAAAATGCTATTTTTTTTATAGAAACAGCACTCACTGGAATTGTAAGATAAAAGTTTCATTAAACTATAAAATTTAAGGTCATATAGACTTTGGTAAGAATTTCCATCCAAAACAGATTCTAAAGAAAAAAAAATAATTAAAATTCTATTCATTTTATGTAATAGTAAATGGATAATGCAAGAAACGATAGATTTTCCATCCAGAAATATTCTTAGAAGTCAGGCATGGTGTCCTAGCACTCAGGACGGAGACAGAGGCAGCTGGAGAAATCTGAGTCTGAGGCCAGCCTGGTCTACATATTGAGTTTTATTGAGTTTGAGGCCAGGGCTACACAGGGAAACCTTGTCTCTAAAAACAAAACAAAACAAAAAGCTGTATGATCTTGGATACCTTTCAATATCTTCTTTTCTGCAAAACTATGTGTGCCTGGGTACTGTCGGCATGAACTCAGATTTCCACATTCTTTATAGTAACAACCTGGCAAACCTGAATCTGTGTTCCCACGCCATGCTCACTCATAGCTGGCTCCAAAGTAAGCTATTTTCTGAGGGAAAAGGCTTTTTATGTGTTGATATGACCATAAGATGATAAATATTGCTGCTTTTTTAGTTGAGTCAGACTTATATACCGAATTCTGTCTGTAGACAAATGAACGAAGCAGTTGGAGTAACAAGAACCAATTCCGTCACAATCCAACACTCTGCCAACTGGTGACAACTCAGTGGTAGAGCTACGTCCTCAGCTATACACAGCACAGGAAAGTCTGGAAACATAAACAATGCCTCACAGATAAAAGATGCATCCATAATGTATGCACAAAACATCTACTTTAGAGCTTTTGTCTCTAGGAATTCCAAAACGCCCCCAAGCGAGACTGAGGAGTCCTTCTTACCTGGTAAATATCAGAAAGACTGCTGCTGCCAGAGTCACTGGTGATGCTACATCCTGAGTGGCTGGAGGACACGTGGGTCACCTGTGGGTGGAGGCTGTCAGTGAGGTGGAGCTTGGTGAAATCTGCAGGGAGCTACAGGAGCACAGGAGCAGCAGAAGAAAAAGAAAAAAGAGTGGGCTTACAATCTGAATTGACAACTTCAAGACACTTAAAACTACGATGCTGTGCCCTGCTGCAAAGCACCGAGCACCAGGAAAGACACCGCCATCCACAGATTCAAAACTAGTCAATGTAGTCCTATTAACCAAATTCATAAAATGTTAAAGTTTATAAGCATACAACGAACCTCAATAGTATTAAACTAGATGTCTAAATAGGTGGGTTAAGCGATTGAGACGCATGGGTGAACATTTAATTTGGTAAAGTGCAATTTTCAAGTAACAAATAAGCGAACAAATTAGCCTAGCTCTATTTGTTAGCAATTGCCAACCAATGCGACTCTGTAACAACGGTTTAGATAGCTGGCTAAGGAAACAGACTTCTGGTTCATTCGTGCTCAAATAATATTAAAACTTTTTTTAAAAGCAAGCATCCTGGAAGCACTGAACCATATGGCCACTTACTAGGTTATATGAAAAGCGATAGAACACCTAAGAACTTGACATTTAAGCGTCTACAGACAACATTCACTTGTCTACACACATACTCCCTCCCCCCAACTCCTTGTTTACACACTAGGTTTCTATGCACCATCCCAATAGTTCTGACTAGTAATGCATTAGACAACATATGCTAGTTGGAATGGTAAGACACCAATCATCCTCTTGTTTGCTGCTGCATACTGATCCTATTTAGCGAGTGAAAAATCTAGTAAGGGCTTGCCTTAGAGAGCTTCTAGTCACTCCTTATATCTCCATCCCCTCTTCAAAAACGCAGTGCTACCACATAGTTAGAATAAGACTTCCAAGGAGATGCTCAGGCTTTAATCCGTAAGCTTTGATGCCTTAAGAAAAATGGATTTCCATGCTGCATTCCTTCAGACCTGCCCAGATGCCAGCACTCTCTATCCTACGTATACATAACTTTATGACACACAGAGTACATACGTCTTAAACATGAATTTATTATACAGTGTGTGATTAGATGGCAAACAGATAAAAACTTCTATGTTCACAGATATCAGGAAAGTGGTCGGTAAAAGTGCCACAAACATTACCTATCTCACACAGGTGTTCACCGAAGATGCTGTGAGATACATCTTAGGAGGACAGCAACTTCTCCATAGGCACTAGACAGGTATATCAGCACGCCTACATTCAGAATCAATGCCTATAACTACAAAATAAGTAACCGAAACCTAGTGATTATCACTCATAAATATGACTGAGGTTGACACGTGCCACGTGGAATCTTTTAAATTAAACACGTCAAATGAAGTTGCAACTACCTGGTGAATTTCTCCTCACCCAATGATTATTTACTCAAAGCTCGCAGGAATCCTCTCTTCAAGATTTACTCCCTGGACGCCTTTCCTGCCTGCCTTCACTTTATGGAGAGGGCTGGGAGTGGTCGGAGCTCGAGACCCGTCCAGCGCTCATGTGCGGCTGTGGACTCGCCCGTGCCTGCCACAGTGAAATGGTTCCCTAAGTCAAGAACTGCGGTTTTGCTCTAAACAATTCAGTTCCATTTATCACGTGTTTACTGTTTCCCTACTGTGACAGATGCTCAGCTAATAGCAGGGACTAACAAAGATGAGGAAGATGTCGCCAATCCCGAATGCAACCTCTGCTAACCCAGAAGCGGTGGAGACAAGTGTTAATGAGCGGCAGAAGAGGAAATTAAATCTATTTTTTAAAAGTGTTATTTTTAACTGCTGGAGATCAAACTCGAGCCTGTGCTATGTGAGGCAAGTTCTCCCCTCCACTACTGACCCGTGCCCCGAGTCCCCGTACTCGTCTGAACTCCCTTCCCACCATCTGTGTTCCATGGGTGAGAGCACAAAATAATGACGTACTAAACTCAGAGTAACTGGTAATTAAATATTTCCTAAAATTAGAAACAGAAATGCAGATGCCCTGTGTAGGACACTTAAAAATCTTTTGAACATAAATGGGAATAACAACACAGATGTAAATTTTATTGAGTATGGGTATGGATCAAGGTCGCAGGAAGCAAAGGCTGTAAAGGCATCCCTGTGCGATGTGCACATCCCCCAGTGGGATGTGCATTGGTTTGGTCCTACCAGGCCTGACGGAGAAACAGCCAGAGGCTGCTGGGATAATAAGAGCTCTTGAGAGTCAAAGAAAACAACAAAATGTGGGTGTTGGGAGTGCTGAGGCTGACAGGTGCAAGCCCCACGCTCCAACCAGGCTTCCCACTAATGGAGAACCCTGGGGAGACTTACTGGGAGCCTAGATTAGCATCTTCTAAACAGGCACACTGTACAAGCAAGAGTCAGGATTTTTCTCTGCTCCTAACTTGACCCAGTGCTGACTTACACTGTTAGTGCGCAGTATCGAGACAGGAATTGCCTCATGACTTCAGCTGTAGGTCTGTTAAATAAATAAATAAGGAAGTTTTATGAACCTGGGACTATACCCAGTAATTATCTAACTAAAGCAAATAAAGGAAAACTAACAAATTTTAGACACTCTGATCTTTGAATTTTTTTAATTTAATGATTTGTTTGTGCATATATATGTCTGTGCCTGTGCCATAGCACACTGGAAGACAGAGGGCAGTTTGTATCGGGTGGCTCTCTTTTCAACCATGTAGTCCCCAGAGATCAAACTCAGGCTCTGTCAGGTTAGAATCAGGCACCTTTACCTACTGAGATGTCTTGCAGGCCCAGCGTTTCAATCATAACATCAATACACTTAACTAGAAATTCACTAGTAATATAATTCAAAGGAATCTGTTATAGATTACAGTAACATATATGGATATATTACTGCTCAAATTGTTCACGGATACCGACAGTCCCTAAAAATATATTACTGGTAGACCACAGATTTTTGTTTGTTAGGTTGAGTGTTTTGTTGATGCTGTTTGGTTTTGGTTTTGGTTCTTTTGAGACATGGTTTCTCTGTGCAGCCCTGGCTGTCCTGGAACCTGCTCTGTAGACCAGGCTGTAATGGAACTCCCTGAGATGAACCTGCCTTCCTGGGGCTTTTTGTCTGGTTGGTTTTTGTGGGTTTTTTTTTTGTTTTGTTTTATTGAGACAGGGTCTTACTAAGTAGTTCTGGCTATTCTGGAACTTGACATGTAAAACAAGCTGGCCTTGAACTCAGATTTTTGCTGTTTTTTTTTTATTATTATTATTATTTTTCAAGACAGGGTTTCTCTGTGTAACAGTCTTGGCTGTCCTGGAACTCTGTGGACCAGGCTAACCTCAAACTCACTGAGATCCGCTTACCTCCATCTCCCAAATTCTGGGATTTAAGGCCTGTGCCACATCCCCACCCCACCCCCACTCACCGAGATTCTTATCATACAAGACCTGGTCTCCTGGTCTACAAGGACTGTAACAATAGATTTTTGCAGGGCTTTGCTGCTATCCTTGTTTGGGAGTTTGATTCATTGGTTTTAGTTTTCTTCCTTTTTGTTTCCTTGAGACAGGGTCTTGCTATAAAGCCCTGGCTAGCCTGGAACTCCTCCTCTGACTTCTGCCCTGTGTGCTGGGATCAAGGGCATGCACCACCCCACCCTGACAACTCTCACAACCCCAGATGAATGACTGGACCATAGTTTAACCACAAACACTGCTAAATAGATAAGAAACAATATTTATCACAGGGGCTGAAGAATTGGCACAGTGCTTAAGGGTACTTGCTGCCTTCCAGGGGGCCTAGGTCTGAGTTCCACCACTCCCGTAGTGGCTTACAACCTCCTGTAACTCTAGTTCCAGTGGCTCTGACGCCCTTTTCTGGCCTCCACAGGCGTGAGGCATGTACATGGTGCAGACATGCACGCAGGGAAAACACCCATATAGATTTAAAATGTTTTAAAGACTATTTAAACCAGACATAAATGACATATATTTAAACCACAGACTTAGATGTCAATTCAATAAACACAAACCTAAAACAAACCACAGTTACACGAAACTTAGGCACTGCCTGTATAGTTAGTAGCATCTTCCATTTCACTGAGAACACACCGGGTCACTGCCACAGCTAGCGTCAAAAGAGCTGTAGAGGACTTAAACCCTACGTGTGAGTAGGTGCACTCGATCGTCACTGATTTGCAATTATCAGACAACATTTATACCATGACTAGTTAACACCCTCTACTCAGAACTCATGAAGCAAGCAGGAATGTCCTGGTCATGAAACATCGCTAGGACACTGCAGAACGGTAGAATTCCTGAGGCTGGCAACAATGCAGCACACCAAAGAGCTGCCTTCCTTCCGTTTCCTGGTCTCTGTGGAGAAACCCCGGGTTGGTGATTGGCTCAGCAGCAGTGCCTCAGACCCGCGGTCCAGCCAGGAAGCGTCATGTGGGATTCCACTACCAGATGTGAGCTCCATGCTTCAAGCAGATCACATCTTAGAACAAATACAAAATACGCTGCCACCAACTGCATTTTATTTTAACCAGTCTTTTTCTGAACTAACCGAAGGCTTGGGAGACGGCTGGGGTCTACCTAGTCTTCCCAAGCAGCGTACCCCTAGTCACAGGTGAACTAAAACCCAGCTTCATCTCAAGCAGATCAGTGAGGATTTACTCAACTGTGTCTGTTCTCCCCATCCACGCTAGAGTTATGCTCACCTCTTTAAGCTCCAGAAGAACCGCTGTGACACGAGGCTTCTCTTTGAAGTATGAGTGTGTAACTACTCTATCTGTCTGTCTGTCTATCTATCTATCGCCTGCCTGCCTACGGAGTGCAAGGCCAACCTAGGCAATTCAGTGAGCTGCAGCCACCACCACGAAAAAAAAAATCACTAAAAGGAGAGGGGGGTGCAGTTCAGGATAAGAGCACTTGCCTGGCTTAAGTTTGAACCCACTATCACCAAAAATAAGTAAAGTCAACCCCCCACACACAACGATATGCATGCATGTTTCTTTGACCCTGCTTCTACTAAAGACCAGTCTATAATGTTGCCAACTTTTGTTTTTTCGATGAAATCTTGAAAAATCCCAGGACGACTAGATGCTACTATATATCAGAAACAAAAGTGTCCCACAGCGGTTGAACCCAGGCTCTCGATACAACTCTGTTCTTAAATACTTCCTTGCCAATATTCCACAAAGAAAGCCAACAGCTTTGCACAATATAAAATTACTTTTCTCCTTCTCTTTTTTTTTTGAAGGGAAGCGCGGGGATGGGGGATGGGGGGATGCTCAGATGAGCTAGGAAAGTGCTTGACCACACATCTCCAAGCCCACAATGTGAATTTTTTTGCTCACACACATACATAAATGGAAAGAAGTGACCATTTTCTACATGCATTATGATGCATGGAATCTTTTTTCTAAATTCTTCTAAAAATTTCAGACACTGTAATTTTTCTTCTAAAGAAACCCGCCAAACCCTAATGATTTATAAGACTGAAGCACTCTCTAAGCTCCTACCAAGTATGAAAGACATAAGTAAGTCTAACATTAGGCCCATATGGATTACCTTCTGCCCTCAATCTTCTCAAGTCAGGCGACTATGGACAAGTTAGTTAGTGCCTGTGCCCTGACTTCTTCTGTGAAATGAACAGCACACAATGAGGTCGTCACTCCATCCTTCTTTACCGACCTGATCATCACTCTTCTGCTCATGGGCAGAACGTCTCTGAGCAGCCATAGCTGACACTATTAGTCTAATACCTCTCAGACTACGTGGCTCCCTAAAGTCTCCATAAAAGATTCTCAGTAGATCATTTTAGTGTAAAGGAGTTCACTACTTCATTCGAAACGATTAACATCTCGGTGAGTCTGTGCTTTAGTTCACAGTCTTATTTTGCCTACATCCACATCTGCCCAGACGTACACTATTCGACCGCAAAACCATACTTCTGCCACACTGAGGCTGCCTCCAGGATGGACTGAACAGAACCCCACTGGAGGAAGTTGAAGAAGACCTGTGCTCTATCTCAAGAGTTCTTTATTATTTTTTCTATATTATAGTGCCTTAGAGGAGCCACTTTACATAAAGATATGGCTTATGTTCCTAAGTATTCCACACAGCTTTCTAACTACGAACCTTTACGTGCTGGAATCAGCTGTTGAAACATGGTACAGGTTGAGTATCTCCAATTTGAAAACCTGAAACGGGCACTTCTGGCACAACAGGTAGAAAATGCCACATCTGACCTCACGTGATGTCTTAGTCAAAATTCATGTCTGCTAAGGACACATGTGTATAAAGCCACTCTTCGTCTATTCAAAGCATACATGAAACATAAATGAGTTTCCTGACTTGACTTGGGTACGGGATATCTTATTACGAATGAGAACATCAGCACCCCATCCCACGGTCCTGGCAAAATCCCAACTCTAGTTGGCCCCAAGCATTCACGGTAAAGGACACTGAATCTGAGTACAGGAGTCTTCTTCCAAGGCAGAAAGGCCATCTTCACACTTTTCTCAAGCTTAGAATTATAAACTTTATCGGTCACACTGTGGGCAAATCTTTTTCTCTTTCTTTGACAGACTGACCTTGAACTCACTAGGTAACAAGGCCGACTTTGAATGGCTGATCCTCACACCACGTGACTTCTGACATATGAGGGTGGGGCTACTACACAGAAGAAGAACCCCACTGACTTCCATCTACTTATAGACACTGGTGAAAAAGAAAAAAAAATTCCAAAACCTCCTGGAAAATTCCAGAACCTCTCTGGATCATGTCTGACACTCTTTGAAAGGAGGGCAGTCCTCTCAAGCCGCTCTCCCCAGGAGCCTCTGTGCCTTATCTCTTCCCTTCCACTTTTTTGTCTCTCCTCCCCATACTTAGATCTATACAGAGACCTTTTCTTAAAAAAAAAAAATCAAAATTTGCTTCATAAAAGGAAAAAGAAACAACTGTGGGCAATCACAGGGCCTGTGACATGAGGAGACTGGCACATATCTGTCACCTCAGAACTCTTACGATGAGTGATAGAGGAGGCAGACACAGGAGAATCTGCAGCAAGCTCACCTTTTATTTGCATAAATAAATAAATTCACCTGGTTAGCATGCCACCTAGTGTAAATCACAAGACAGCTCCTTTGTATGTTTTCTCTTACTGTTAGTGACAACCACCATGGTTATTTTGGATGTACACACTAGCAAGGGGGCAATGCGTCACCTGTTCTATATCTACGACACGCCCAGGAGCTGCCCCTCACTGTTGCAGACCAGGAAGCTCAAACTATCATATGGCTTGTCCAGAGCCCCCAGGTAAGAGGCTCCATGTGTCTATGACTGTGCATAGAGGCTAATAACTGTACAAAGACACAAAACACACCAGCTATGTGGTGTGTTTTTTTGCACCAGACAATATACTCGATAACATTCTACAAAAACCAAGACTGAGTTCTCAGCCTCTTGTTTTCCAATGCTCCCACGATAGCTGCGATGGAAGTGGTAATCCCTGAAGAGGGGGAGTTGCTGGCAATAGCAGCAGGACGCTTCTAGAACCAACTACACAGCAAGCTTGATGAGCCTCCGAGAAATGGTGCTTAGTTATCCCACACGAATAAAATACTCAGTAGAGTACGGAGTTCGGGAAAAGAAAATAAAAATCAAAGAGAAAGATTCTTAAGGGCTCTCTGGAGGATTCTAAGATGTCCTCCCTGTGAACGAAAATAAATATAGGGGTTCCTCTAATATCTCAAATCCCTGTATGAGATGGCATAAGGTTTGCATGGGACCTATGTGCATCACCTCTAGATGACTCGTAACTAACGGAACACAAATGTTGTGCATGTTCAGAATGCATTGCTTCTGAAACAAAAGCTCCAGATATTTCTATATTCCGTGTAGGTGCGGTTTTCTGAGCCATGGCTGATAGGGAGAGCCAACCAACTGCAGTCCGCTTGAGAGGAAAGCCTCACAGAGAATCAAAAGCCTTAACTAGCAGGCAATTTTGAGCCACTTAAAAGGTATAGCACGCTCTTAAACACACATGCCCAGACGCACGTAAGCCTACATACGACGCAATGACCGTCTTTCGACAGACACCCAGAGCACATCTCCCGTCTTCTCTTACGGTTACACAGATACCATGCAAAGAATCAAAGTCTATGGGGTGGGAATAATCTATACCGTACTGATGACAATTTCCCCAAAGACCCTTTAGAATCTACTCCCTTCCCTCAGAGAGAGCCACTGCTGAAAACAATACAACAGAGCTACATGCTTTGAAGGAGGTCAGGAACTT
>JAQHUG010000308.1:1989252-2008524 GCA_028555095.1 Dicrostonyx torquatus
TTTGTAGCTCAGGTTGGGTTGGGCATGCAGTCCTCCCATCTTAGCCTTCCAGAGTGCTGGGATTACAGGTGTATACAGTCACACCTAATTTACATGTCTTCCCCCTACCCCCATTCCTGACTCCTAGACTCGGTCTCACTAGCTCTGCCTGTCCTAGAACTCACTATGTAGACCAAGCTGGCCTTGAGCTCACAGAGATCATGCCTCTGCATGAGATTAAAGGTGTCCATCACTATGCCTAGCTACATGTCAGCTTTTAAAATGCTATTCAGCTAACAATGAAAGCACTTTTACTGAATGAGAACTATGATCTAATCTATGTTCTCCTGCTGGGGAGAAACACAAAGAACATTTCAATGAACTATATTCCTTTTTCTAAAGCAAAACAAACTTCACTGGCTATCATCACCACCCACTTTTGAGGTGTATTGTTCAAGAGAGAGCTGCTTTAACTCCTCCTTACATTAGGTCATTACTTCTTTCAAAGTGGGGAAGGAAGTAAGAATAATGCAAGGGAAGGGAATCTGGGACCATGCCCAGCAGCACAGTGAAAGGCACATGGTTGGGGGAGGGTACTGCTCACAACTACTTACATTTTCCTTAGCTGGGACATCTGCAATTTCACTTCTCTTTCTTCTCATACTGTTCACTTCCCAACCCTTAAAAATTTGCTCAAGCTTCAAGAAAAACACAAACGTGTAACTATAGTAAGAATGATTAAAATCAAGCAATATTCTTTCCTATAAGAAGGACAGACCTTTTGAGGTAGGGTTTCACCATGTAACTGGCTAATATCGAACTCACGGAAACCCTCATAACTCTGCTTCCCAAGTGCTAGGATTAAAAGTACACCATCATGCCTGGCTTCTAACACTAAATGAAATTCTTAACTAAGTATTTGTCTTCCAGTTTAAGCCGTATAAATTATGTTATATATTACTCTGGCTAACTTTCAACAATGTTAAAGACAAAGGCTGCTATACAAGCTTCAAATATATTCAATATATTTAATTATAAATATATTAAATTACTTCCCCTTAAATAAATCTTTTACATATATTTTTTGGGAAAATGTCTAGAAGGAAAACTAATATTAGGTTTTTTAATACTGTGCTATAAAACATTTTCACAATAAAAGAATCTATATGCCAGTATGCTTATTAATATTTAATTTTATGTTATGTATGTGTAAGCATGTTCAATCTGCTATCATATGTGTGTTGGTGTTCAGGGAGGCCAGAAAAGGTGTGTTGGATCCCCTGGAACTAAAGTTACAGAAATCCCCAGGAAGTCCAAAGCTGCCTGATATGCATTCTGAAAACCAAACTCAAGTCCTCTGGAAGAGCAGCAAGTGCTCTTAACTGCTGGGCCACCTCCCTAACCCCTATACTAATACCATAACAATGCCAACAATCTAGATTATAAACTTGGAATTCTATTTTTGATCCTTGTTTTTAATGTTTTCTCTCTTTTCTTAAATATATACACACTAAATTTGTCTTTTTTCTTTCTCTCTGTGTGTGTGTGTGCGTGTGTGTGTGTGTGTGTGTGTGTGTGTGCGCGCGCATGTCCACATCAGGTATACATGCTTATGTATGAGTGTTGGGGGAGGGGGTCAAGGTTGACCTCAGGTGTCAGGAATATTCCTCAATTGCTCTTCTACCTTATTTGGTGCTTCAGGAGCTCCTTCTGCTCCTTCAGCCAATAGTCTTTAAGATACCAGCCCACTGTGGTATCTTAAAGACTATTGGCTGAAGGAACAGAAGGAGCTCCCGCAACAATTCTCTAAGCAGGGTCTCGTTCACATCAGAGCTTGATGAAAAGCGTATTTTGTTCAGAGACCCCTAGTCTCTACTTTCTGAAGCTGGAACTAAAGGTGGCAACTATGCCCACTAGGCATTCACGTGACTTCGTGGAACCTAAACTCTGGCCTTCTTGACTGTGCAGCAAGTGCTTTAACCACTGAGCCATCTCAACAGCCCTATTTGCAAAAATTATAAATTATGCACAGGACCATCAATGGCTGCATAGGGTCACTGAGAAAACTCTGTCTAAGTAGTCATAACACAAAGCACAAGTAAACCAGTGTAGCTATTCCCGCTGTATCTCTTGAATAAGGATGATTTGGGGGACAGTGTGACAGTTCCGTGGATAAAGGCATGTGCTATCAAACCTGAGTTTGACCTCCAGACCTCCCATGGTGAAGGAGAGAACTGACTCCTCTAAGTTGTCTTCTGCTCTCCCCATACATGGTACATTTGCACACGTGTGTACACAGATAAATAAATAAATGCAAAATAGTAGAAATTTAGGGAGTTATGGGCAAGTGTTACTTATAAGTAATATGATTTTATATTTCCAAAACTGGTGTTCGTTTCAACAGGAAGCCTTCTACATTCATATTTTAGATAATGGAAGGATCAAGAGAGTCCTTTAAAAGCAAAGCATAATTCTTTAGACACATATCAAAAGGTGATTTCATCCTTCACACTCTCAGTAGCTGGAAACATGGGTATGAATTGTGGTCCTCTCTACTTCTGCTGGCCTTGGCCCAGGAGCTGCCAACCCGGGCTCTGCACCAGAGACCCCAGACTTTAAGGCTCTTCTGTTTCGCTGCTACCAGAGGTACACAACTCCCAACATTCACAAAACCTGACGCCACAACATCCCCCTCGCTCCAGCAGGGCTGAATAACTAAGGGGAACAAAACAAAGCCAACAGAAAGAGAGCGCTCCCAGGAGGTACTTGGACGGCAAACACTGTAACCAGAGGTTAGGAATGTCTGGAGAAGAGGTAACCAGAACATAACCCCACAGCTTTTAAAAAACAAACAACAAACGACCATGTTACATTGCCTCCCTTTACTATGAAAAGTATCACGCCGTGTCTGGCACTTTAATAAAACTCAGTGACAAGTTGGCCCGCTGAAAATGATCCATAATAAGCTGCCCACTGTAACCTCTAATAAAAAGCAGTAAGAAAATAGGCACTTTTATCCCGAGAGCCAGTACACGAAACGTACCCCCTACAAATTATATCTCCTAAAAATAATTTAATAATTTAAGCAGTTACTTCTACTAAAAGTAACCTATACAAAAATTTTAGCTTTTTATTAAATACCAAAATTAGAATTGAGATTATGGGTTGTTTACATTTACAGAGACACACATCCCTTGTGCATGATATATGAATGTGTACGCAGACATATATGGGGGGCGCGCTTCACTCTAGCATCAAATCAAGTCAACATAAACAATAATGCATCTCCCTAGCTTTCTCTACTAGAGAACATAATTTTAATCATAAAATTTTCATCCTGTCATTCTGTCACAAGACTGACATGGGCCTAACATGCTACTGTGATTAGTTTTTCTGATGAACAGTAGGAGCTGGTGCACTGATACGGAATGAAGTCATGTGACTTATGAGCAGGGTATTTATATGATCACTGAAGACTGAAAAGGGAGCACAGCACATACACTGGGATCTACCTAATCACACACACACACACACACACACACAGAGTATGACATGACTACGTGCAAGGCCTGGGTTTTGAGGTTCATTTACTATATAGGAATGGCAAAGTGTAGAACAGTCCAGTTCTGTATGGCATGCATACAACTATGCATGTTACTAGCAACAAGAAAGAGGCTGTATGCTCACAGGGATGCCCTGCAAGGTGCAGGAAGCCACTTTTGCGAGTGCTCTGTTACATCACCTATTTACGTGAGTCGAGCAGCAAATATGCATTTATTGCATTATCAATTTCTGAAATAATTTCAGAGTCTATATTCTAAACACCAGACACTATTCTCTTTAACCTGCTTTATATAATGGTCAAATCACTATAAAGCATTGGTACTGTAAATATGGATAATCACATACATGTGCCATGATTTCAAACACCATTTCTCAATGAAGACGGCATGGTGATGCAAGCTAATCCCAGAGCGCAAGGGGCAGAGACAGAAAAAAAATCTGTGAGTTCAAGGTCACTCTAATATATAGATAGTGAGTTCCAGGACATCCAGGGCTATGTAGAGAGACCCTGTCTTCCCCCAACCCTCAAAACAAACACCTAACAAATAAGAAGACAGAGCAAAGATCTTAGAACCAGGAAAGCAATAGGACCCTGAAGACACATTTATAAAAGTTCAATTAAATTACATGCACATAGTGTGTATGTATGTATACTCACATAGTTATATCTACAACATACATATAACTTATTTTGTTCTTTAAATCTTTTTAAGTTCATATCCAAACCAAAAATCCAAACGGAACTGGAGGATAATGACTACTGATCTGAACAGGAAAGCTACAAAAACACAAGGAACCAGGCTGGGGATCAATCAGGGCCTCATCCATGGTAAGTACATGTCATACCACTGAGCTATACCCCAAGAAGAATTCTTAACAGTTTACCTGAATAGAATATTTAAGACTGTAGTCCAATCTAAACCCAAGAGGAACTAACAATATGAAAAACTGTATTTAAGGAATAATTATACCTTTAATACTAAACCCCTAGAGCATTTAACTTGGTACAAATCATGTATCAGTACTTCAAAGGCCTAAGAAAAGATACTGCTATTATGATCAGTGGTCTTGTCAAACAGTTAAATGGGGGGAGGGGCACTTGAGCTTCTAATAATGTACTTGGAGCATTCTCTTTTTCATTAATCAATTGACTTTATCCTCAGGTAGTTTCAAATGGATCATTACTGAGAAGTATTTAACAGCCAGGCTATGAAGGACGCTGCTTCCTTTGGCTAATGGTGAAGCTGGTGTGTGCACTACAATGAAAAAGACCTTTTGTCAAAACTACACAAGGGTAAGCAGCCCATGCAATGCCTTGGCAAGTTTCTAAATATATTTCTTCACTTCTAACAAGGCTAAAAAGATCTAATTTGTTGCCAGGGTTTCTTGGCCCAAATCCAAGGCAAGATGACCTTGTCCTTGAACAATACAATAGGATCTCCCTTCCTCGGGGCCTCTCTCTGCCAGCAAGTACTGAGGAAAATCTTCCTAAGAGATAAGTTTATTTCATCTCAGGAAAGAGATCTGTCATAACGGACACAACGGAGATCAGATAAGAGAAGGAGGAGTTTCAGGCTCTGAGAAGCAGTGCTAACTTTCTGTCTGTGATCAGGGCTGGAGCTGTTTTCCATTGTCCAGGGCACGGCATCCATCACATGTTAAAGAGCTACCGTAACCAATGCAGACACACAAGGTCAAACTGTTGAGGTGAGAAGCAGCTTGCTCTGTGTGTCTGCTCTCCCGATGAAGATTTCCTAAGCCTGCTCTAGGTAGCACACGTCATACTCACTCTAGATCCTCGGATTAGCCTTTCATCAAAGCTACCAGCAACTGGACCTAGCTCTCCTCCGGAACACACACCATGCCAGCAGTGCTGAGTCTGCTGTCCTTGGATCCCTCTGCATCCACACTCTGTGCAGCCCCAGCTCTGAGTCCCACATGTTATCCTGCCAACCTTGAAACGCCCTCTTTATTCTGTAGTCTCAACAACGGACCAACAGTTCTAAATTCCAACCATACTAATAACGCACGGTACACAGCGGGGAGAACTCGCTCGAGGTGGGGCTTCTGGCATCTCCACGACGGTCACGCCTATTTCTGAGCACCAATTAGAAGAAGTGAGAGGACTGAACCTGTTACTCAGTGTGCGCTCCTGAATTCCTGCCACTGGGACAAAGCTGAAGAGGGGTGGAAGAAGTCAGGACAAGCAAAGTGCAGGGAGTGTAAGCCCAGAAACCGGAAAGCACAGGCACCAAATGCCTGACGTCAGACTGGCTCTCCTGGAATTTAAGAAGCATAGAGGGAAACCATCCATAAAGGGAAAAAATACCTTCTTAAAGGGCCTTAGGAATTTAGACAATATAAGCTAAGTGATGTTTTATCTTCTTGGCCAAGGCACATATAAAATGTCAATGGAATCCAAGCAGTTCAGAGACTAAGGAAAGAGGGCCTCCCCCCACCCCCGACAAAGGCAGACAGAGGAGAGAGAAGAGCCTATGGATGATAGGTAGCCCAGGTGTTAGAGGGCTTGCCCTGCACCCATGAAGCCCCAGGGTCACTCTCCGGCAGCATATGTACCGGGCATGGTAGTACACGCCTATAAATCCAGCACACAGGAGAATCAGGAGTTATCAAAATGATCTTCTAATAACCTGAGATAAAGAAGACCCTGATTCAAAGTAAGAAGAAAAAAGGGAAGGGAGGAGATGGAGACGACGAGGGGAGGGGAGGAGGGGGAGAGGAGGGGAGGGGAGGGGATGATTAGATGGATTCTATGCTCCACACAAGTCGCAGGTAGTATAGATGGAGGGAGGTGGCTAAGTGGAAACGCTGGGCCTGGGGCGAATGCAGGGTCACTAACAGAGGTAGGAACAGGAAAACGTTTATGCTTTCAGTGGAGCCAAGAGACTACGGTAAGGAAATTAGAAGTTATGACGGAATGGCTAAGACACTAAGACACAGAGCTTATGTCTAAAGTGTTAAGCAGCAGGTAAGGAGAGGAGGCCCCCACCCCATCTCAGCTACTCAGGAACCTGAGGCAGGAGGATCACTTCAGTGACAGGCTTCACAGCAAGGTCCATACCTATGGCTTAAAGCAATGACAGATCAATAGGATTAGAGAGCTGGGGGTTGAGGGGCACACAGAGGCACAGAAGGTCAGGGGAAGGAACTGGGTTAAAAGACAACCTCTCCTGGCCATGTCACTCCAGGTTGAAAGATGCAACCTTGAGTGTGCCAAGCAACATGCAGTGTGGTAAACACTCTTTGCCACAGTATCACTACCTGTCAGGTGTGCCAAGAATAAAGAGGAGATAAAAGGCCAGCACCATTTTAAGTTTTGTTAATACTGCTGCCAAGATTCAATATTTTACACACATGGACGTTTTAGACCTACGTTTAATGCACTATAACAGCCTGGGCTGCAATGGTGAGTGGTGCCCATTACTGGATACTATGTGTCTCTTAACTTGGGTTCCTTCGCTTCTAAAGGCCATCCCACACCTTTCTTCAGCGCTCTGCTGCAGGAATTTAGGAAGAAAATGTGAACTACGGTACCTGACATGAAGAGAGTGCTCAGCAGTGACAGCTACTGCAGGTATTCCTAGAGTATGCACCTTGTCCTACTATATAATGCAAAGACAAAATGCTGCATGAATCAATGGTTTCTGTATGATTTTCACACAGAACACAGGTCATGAGTTTGAAAGGCAGCAAGTCCATGGTAAAGTGGCCAATGTGAAGGATTTTCACAGTTACCTCAAACTGTAGACGTTTTAGAAGCTGATATCCCTGAGTAAAGAAGACATTTTCTGTCACTGATTTTTAGGTACAGGGCTCCCTATACAGCCAAGCTGGCCTTGAACTTACAACCCTCCTGGCTTAGCTTCCCAGTACCGTTACAGGTATGCACCACCACACTTGGCTTACGGAGAGACTTTTAATGCTACCCCACTATTTTCTCCAACTTCCAGAGAGTGTGGAAGCTTTTCCCATACAACACTGATTTGTAATTATTACAACTGTGGTTGGTTTGTTTTCCAGAAATGCAGCTTTATAACATCTGCATCTTTATTTATTTATTTTTTATTTTTTTGGTTTTTTTGAGACAGGGTTCAGGTGGCTTTTGGAACCTGTCCTGGCACTAGCTCTTGTAGACGAGGCTGGCCTCGAACTCACAGAGATCCGCCTGCCTCTGCCTCCTGAGTGCTGGGATTAAAGGCGTGCGCCACCACCGCCCGGAAACAACGCTTTATTTTTACGATCTCATGACGTATCTATATTTACAAAACGGCAACATTCCTACAAGGGCCAACTAAAAAGCCTTCCACACAATTAAAACCGCCCTGTTCTGATGCACGTCTGTGATTGTCTTCTTGTTATCAATGGGCCGCACAGCAATGGGATGGAGATGAGAAAAATACACAGAATTCAAACATTTTAAAATCTCAAAAGGTACGAAAGATTCCCCTAATCTAAATATTCAATCAGATGAGAACACTTAAGAGTATTTACTATGCATAGTGCCCAGCAACAGAGATGACCACTCTGTATGGTGTGAAAGAACTTTCCAGAACATTGTAAGAGTCCCCCATTTCACTGTTGCAGCAACGTACTTCCTTCTGTAACCCAAGGGGGAGCCATTTAAAAAGCCAAGACAGTAGAGAGAAGCAAAACCTGAGATACTTTTGAATTGAGTGGAAATGACTCAACTAAAGTGAGTTGTGACTTCTGCTGGTATAGCATTACAGGAGCACAAAGAGGGTTTGCTTCTCTGTTCTGCTCATCACTACGGGCTGAACCGCCATTGCTTGAGGACCAGAGGTGTTTTCTCTTATCCAGCTCCCCACGCATCTCATGAACCCTGAAGCCTGGCTGCCAAGTGACAACACAGCAATCTGAATGGATGAGAGACGGTTGACAGCAGGACCTCAGAAACATAAGCTGCCAGCGCCCTGGACTCAGTGCTCTGGGTGCAAATCCTACCATTTCCTTTAGTGAGCTTTAAAGTACTTAGTGGGTGGCAAACCTGGGTGTGGCGCACACCACAGCTTCCTGTTAGTGAGCGGATATCTAGTACTCAATGTTCCAACAGTTCTTGTTTCCACAAAATTTTAAGAGGTTTTGTTTCCTGGCCAATCAACGATTTTAATAATTTTCTGTACATTAGGAAGAATGCTGCCCTTTCCCACCTGGGAAAGGTTACCTGAGAAAGGTGCACAGTGAGCCTCAAGGGCGGGGTAACAGGCATTCTTGACCTAGACGCCTAAGTACCAGGCCAAAGACCTGCAGTGAAGTCAACCTCCAGAGCTCTCTGACGGACTTTCCTCCATGAAATGAGGTAAAAAGCTGCTCCTTTCTAGAGATTTCACACCACGGAAGCATGCCTAGAACCGAGCAGGACAGAGCTAGGAGAGAACACACCCCTGAGATCTGCCAGCAAGCAGCTCCGACACTCACCAGGTGGGGCGCCACCTCAGAGTCACTGCACCTAAGGAACTTTCCTGCATGCACCCAAAATGCTCATTTAGTGATGACAAAACCAGATTCCACGCGCGAACCTAATCCTAAACACTAAGTCACGGCATCCTCTCTGCTTATTTCCAAGGCTTTCGGGATTTATATGTGTTTCTGAGGTTTGACACCATTGCACCACTTCTTAGAATACATTAAAGCTAACTCCTCTATCCTCCTGTACAGGTCTAGGATAGGTAAGGAAATGGTTCTGAAATGCTTGTGCATCTGCCTAAACTCGAGCACTTCCATTGAAATATTATGTGTGTGTGCGTGCATATGTGTAACGTGTATGTATGCATACACCACACACACATACACATCAATGTCACGAGCTGACAAAAATGGAAAAAAAAAAAAACTTGTGACATGCTGACACAAAAGTAGCAGCACAGGCGTGCAGGCATTCTTGGAACAGGAGGCTCTGACCTGGACTTAGACACAGAAATCTGCTTCTCACAAGCAGCAGTGTCGGCCTGTGGGATTTCGGCAAGACAATCACATAGCTGACTCATGGGACCAATTACAAAGGAGCAGGAATTTTTTTTTTCCTGTGGCATTAAAACAATCTAGTGTACTTACATCACCGATTAACAGATGTTAGGAAGTCAGAAGTGTACCACTGATGGTTTCATTACCAAATCAATAGCCAGAGCCCCCCACTCTCCCGCCCACCTCCACGTGCACTGTTTGCCAGGTTCCCATGGGCCGGAGCCTCTCATGATGCTTCATGAATTCAACCAGAGCAAGGTTTCTCACACAAACTGCTTGGACGTTTAGTGAGAGCGACATTATTTTCTAATGAGAAAAATCAGTTGTCCAGTATTTCCCAATGCTACCAGTCTTCCTTAAATAAACTGTCAGTCTTGCTTAAGATTTTTAGAAATCACAACAAAATCGGAAGATCAAGCAAGCTGAAGCTCACCCCCTCCCTCCTCTGAGCAGACTCTCTCTCCCCTCTAAAGCACCGCTTCCCCTGGAGAAGAGCAAGGCTCCATGGAGAGGCTCTCTGCCTGCTTCCCACACTGCTTGCCCACCAGCCGGGCAGCCTGTGATGCCGGCCGGCAGCGCCTGGATACTTACGGACTGCTTCTCCTGCTGGCCCAGAACTCCATGGCTAGCAGGCGCGGCCAGCGGTTTCATAATGAAGAAACATATGCTGAACTGAATTTACACATCATGTACCAACCTCTCACGACGGCAAGTCACCCTCTACAGCATGAAATTAAAAGGAAAAGGGGGAGAAAAAAAAAAGGGAGGAGGGAAAACCGGGCTGCAGCTTAAAGTGTCACTACTGCTGAGCTTAAAAACCCTTCACACTTGGAGACAGAAACGGAATCAGAACGACAGGGCTCGGCTCCATTTTTACCACGCTGAAACTCTAACCCTCCGAGTCTCTGACAAGACCGAGGGAACACCCGGCCTTCAGGCTTCTGAGAGAACAAGATCATTTCTGAGGCTGAAGAACAAGAGGCAAAAGAAAAGGGGGGAAAAAAGCTAAAATGGCTGACTGCACACAGATTCCCCTCCAAAAGGCTTAATACAGAATTATATTAGCCAGGGTGGTGAAAAGCCAGTCTCTAGCATTCAGCCAAGCATTGTTAACACTCTTGTTTCATTTGCAATCACACGTACAGACCCCTCCAACCAAGGAAAAAGGGGGGGAAAAAAAGACACAGAGAGAGAGGAAGAGGAAAAAAAATCAGGGCAGAGCATGTGAATCAGGACCTCCTCCCTAGCTGCTAATGATGCTGACAGTGGTGACCAGTGATCTCTGTCCCACTCCACTAACCAAGTTTGCACAATTAATCTCCGTGGTATGACACTGATGGACATTTAATGTAATGATATCTGTCCCTCACACTCAACACAAGCATGCCTGCTAGCCAGAGTCACTGACAGAAACACAGCACACGCACACACACACACACACACACACACACACACACACAATCTCAAGAAGCATGAGTCTGAATGCAATACACCAATATAATTACATTATTGTGCTTACTTTGGAGGACCATGGCTGCAGGCAGTTGGCATAGCAACGCACAAGGAAAGCCATTTCCTGGGTAGAGAAAGCTTCCTTTTCTAAATAAAAAAAAAAAAAAAAATCCCTCTTAGGAAACAAACGGCATTGCTGCTTCCCGCAGAAAGCAAGACACTGTAGTCTGTCTCTTAACCTGCAAGGCTCACACTCGACGTGGTTCTAGTGATGTAAGTGGGTTTCTCTCTCACCCTCCCTCTCCCCATATACGCTGGAATATTCAGCTCAAACGGTACACACATTCCTTAAGGCTCGCCCCCTCCTCTACTTAACCATTTCACTCATTAAGGTAGCGATGGACAATTCAGATAAAGTAACGAGCTCTTGCCTGTATTATCTCAGCGGCTGTAGGTTAAGCAAGTCTCGAGGGATGGAATCCATTTATTGTTGACTCCAAATAATATCACTGAAGACAGGGTGGGAAAACGGAGCAAGGACTTACTTGAACAGCTTTGACCTAAAATATGATTTCTTTTTCCATCAAGGTGGGGAGAAAGGAATCAATGTGACCTCTACCCCACCCTCAGGTATACTGTACCACCGTAAATTAGAATGTCTTAAGAATTAATAAAATGCATGCTTAGCAAGCTCTGTTAAATTTAGAAGATGAAATCTTCACACATACATGAGCGCGCGCACACACACACACACACACACAGATGCAAATATGGTCTTGTCAATAATATTATAATAAACCACCTGGTGGGGTGTTTTTTTTTTTAACAAAGCAAACTTCCATAGGTAGAGCTGAAATGAAAAGAAGCAGCTTTATTCTCTCACAAACTCTAGATTTCACCCAGATACACGGGTTTACCTAGGCGACAAGGAAAAGAGACACTCCCATCAGCCCTCACCGTCAGTTCTACTTTTGAATGGTATAGAGGACAGAAAACAGTTACAGAAAATATGCCATCTGTAACAGTGGCCTTTGGCATCGTCAGAGCTCCCTACTGGGTCTCTGGTCTATCTGAAGCCTGCATTCATCTTCCTCTTCCTTCCTCTTCGTAACAAAAGGCAATTTTTCTTTCCCACAGTGATGGCAGATTCTTCTCCTTTCCTCCCGCCCCCTTCTGAGATTTCTTAAATTACTCATCCAACTCTCCACAGATTTGACTATACTGCCCCATCAGCTTGTAAACGTCCAGGGCACGCCTATCTCAAACACAGAATTAAACCAGACTCTTCCTCAGACCCCATGTTCTCCACGTCTACAGTCTTAGTCTCTCCCCGCACTTCACAGCCAAACCTTGCAAAAATTCGTTTCTGCGTGCATTGTTTTTCCATCCCATGTGTGCTGCAGATCAAGAGCGACTTTGACCTGATAGAGGTTCACGTGTGTTTGAGTCGTCTTCAGCACCCGGCACCCACCATACTGCTTCACTGAACTATCTGACTTTTCTCCGCTGTAGGTTTCTCTTCATCTCTGCCATCATCCCATTCCAGGAATTACCTTTCTTTGCCTTCAAAACCACAAAAATCAGCAGTCTAGATTCGCCGCAATACTATGCATTCAACCCATTTGCGATATTCTTTCCGAGGATCTTTAAAAGCTGAAGCCTGATTGCTTCACATCCATCTTCCATCTTTTCTGCTCCTTGTACAGATTAAAATGGAACACCGCACCCCAAATTTCATATATATATATATATATATATATATATATAAATCACAGCTTCCAAGACCTACACACTTTGGGCTGGTGAGACAGCTCAGTGGGTAAGACACCTGTGGCCCAAACCTGACAAACTAAGTCTGATTCCTAGACCCACATGGTAGAAGGAGAGAACAACTCCTCTCCGCTCTATCCATGAGTTACGGCACATACATGCAAATGTGTGCTCGCACACACAGTACAGAAATACATAAATACTTTTTAAAAAGTATTTACGTCCTCACACCCAGTCTGGGGCTCTTGGGTTTCTCTAGCTTCCTGGATAGGCGGAGGCCTTTGTAGGTGACTTCTCCACAAAGCTCTCTCCTTTAGTGTCTCCCTCCATTTCAGAACGCTCCCCACAGCTCATCGGTACATCCATGATCTCATATGATACTGTGTAAGAAGTACTCTACTTCCCTACACGCGCTCTCAGGCCACGACAGCTGCTACCATGTCCCTTATGTACGACTGTATTCAGAGCCCGAAGCATGAGGCACAACGCGGCCACCCACAATTGTGTTGAATGGATGCACCAAGTTTTTATTGACTGGAAATACACACTGGCAAGACCATGTTTATCCTACAGGCTACAACTTGTCAACATTTCAAATAGGGTTCTGTAACGGATGTAATTCAAAAAAGCAAATGGCACCAAAAACAAGCAATCCAACCCAAATCAACACGCAAATGCCAGAGTAACAAGACATGACTCAGTTTTCCAAGGGAGCACACACAGCAGCAAAGTAAACATGGAAGACAGTGGGCTGAATGGCATAAGCCAGTTATGAACAAACGCTGTAAGTCACTCCATTCTGAGTGTCTAAGCTAGCCAAAGTCTTAGGAACAGCCAGAGCAGGTGTTTCCAGATCCATGTGACGGGTGGGTACTGATCAGTTACTGATTCGTCTGAGTTTGGAGGACAAAAAGTTCTGAAGGTGGAAGGCGGCAATGTTGAACGACAATGGGAATTATGGAACTATATACTTAAAACAGCAAAGTTAATTGGCGCACACACACTTATCACAACACAGAAGTGGCGGACTCAAGGCCTAGACAATCAAACTCCACACTTTTCATCTAGCTCCCGTCCCAACACATCCGTGTGCCAACGGTTCTCCAACTTTCGATAGCCT
This sequence comes from Dicrostonyx torquatus, assembly GCA_028555095.1. NCBI lineage: Eukaryota > Metazoa > Chordata > Mammalia > Rodentia > Cricetidae > Dicrostonyx > Dicrostonyx torquatus. Next base: position 2,003,141 of record JAQHUG010000308.1, read on the forward strand.
CCTATTGATGGTGTCTTGCCTTATAACGGGAAGGCTTCCCGCTTACTGTTCCCTCTCCCTGGAAAAATGGGTCACTTCTCTCACGAAGGAAACGAACCTAATTGGGAAACCTGAGGGATGAAGTAAGAACATCACACATCCTCAGGCTCCAAAGCTCCTCGGTGCTAAGACTCGCACGGCTGCTTCAGGCTCTGGCTGCACGCCCACAACATTCATACCTGAAGACTCAGTACTGACAACCTGGAAGCTTACACATCGACACTATTCGGTCAGGTACTAGTGAAGAAACAAAAGGAGCCCAAGATTAGAAGACTCGTATAGTACAGGTTTCATATGAGCAAGGCTAAACTATGAGACCGAGACACAGCACTGACCTGTATTCTATTTACCCCATCTCTTAGCCATCTAGACTTAGAAACAATAAACAGATCTAGGAGGGGAAAAAAAAAAAGCAGCAGAGATCACAGTTCCTGAACCTCCTAATATAAAGGCATCCCTGCTAAATCTAACACTGTACTGGTAATATATCCACTGTTTCTGATTACTCCAAGATGACAAAAATAGTTTATTTCTTTTATTGGTAACTAATATTCATATTTAAAACTTACTTGGTTCTTAATACTATCCATGACTCACAATAAGTTTCACAAACAGTTAAGCCCAACGGATACAAGAAAATGAACATTTACCTTTCGTTAGAAAGGATGTGTAAGACACAAAGTTAGAAGGTTAGAAGACTACAGAAGTCTAGCTATCAACTCCGACTATGTCTGAGTAGTCATGCATTGATTTATTCCGTCTTTAGACCAGAGGGAAAAATTACAGAAGCTGGGATCTGTCAGTGAGAAGCGAAGAAAGAAGTCATTCTTTGAAAACTGAAAATTCAGAATTTTACCCATCTGATTCCTAATATATTACTGCTCCCCAAAAAAGTGACATTCAAAACCGTTCTGCGGATAAGGAGGTGGTCTGCGGTGGGAGCACTTGCTTGGAGGGCATGAAGACGTGAGTTTGAATCCTCAGCATGACCGTCCTGAAACCCAAGTTCTGGGAGTGGAGACCAGCAGAACCCAGGCAACCGGGTGGCTAGTTAGCCTTCCTGCAATATCAGCGTCAGTAAAAGACCCTGTCTCAACTGCTGCTACTGTAAGTTGTCAAAAAGGAAAACTGGGGCTGGAAAAATTGCTCAGTGCTTAAGAGCATCCATTGTTCTTGCGGAGGATGCAGACTCGGGCCCCAGCATCAGGGGTCTCACAACCATCTCTAACTCCAGTTCCAGGGGTCCTGCCGCTCTCGTCTGGCTGCACAGACACCTGCACTGTAAACAGACTCATGCAGGCAGGCTCACACATGCACCCTCAAACTTTCTTCCCCTCACATACATCTTTCAAAAGGGAAAAGTTGGTTTGGGGGTGGAAGGTAGGACTTGAACCTCGCACTCTGCCGATGAGCCACACCCCAGGCTTCTGTTTACCTTTATCTTGAGACATGGTCTGAAGACCCTCAGGCTGAACATGGAATTACTCTGCATTTCAGGAAAGCTTTGAATTTGTGATCCTCCTGCCTTAGACTCCTAAGTAATGGAGATTACAGGGTGGAACCCCAAGGTCCCTCCTGATACATATATTTTGGTTTTTCATGACAGGGTTGCTCAGTAGCTATGGAGCCTGTCCTGGAACTCACTCTACAGTCCAGGCTGGACTCAAACTCACAGAGATCCGCCTGCCTCTGCCTCTCGAGTGCTGGGATTAAAGGTGTGCGCCACCACCACCCGGCTGACCCTTTAAATCTTAACCGCACACCACTGCATAACCTATTTCCTCCTTGAGTACACTCCAGATTAGTCTTCCACACATCCCATTGGAAGGGGTCACAGAGTTCATCTATAAAAGGATGCTTCCAATTCATTATGAAAAATAATTATGATATAAAATACAAAAGAAGTAGGCACACTGCCTGACACCTAGAAAATGTTAACTAATATCTTGATTGAATCTAAATTAACTGCAAGCTTTAAAACTGCTGTTATGCCAGAGTTATCTAATGGATGACACATCACGATGGCCCAGTACTCCACGGACACATTCACTGAAGGAATCTTTACTTGAGGTGGTTTCTCTCTTCAATAAATAAAACTTCCTGACAACAAATGATTTACGTTGCAAGTGACTCATAACTAAGAAATTAATGTGGCCAATGTGTAGTTGCTATGTTCTGAGAAGAGAAAGGTTAGGAGACGACAAGGTGTGGAGACCAGCAGAGGTGGGAACAAGCCTGTGAGTCACTAGAAATTCCGACGCTGACTTCCAGAAACGCACTTGTTTGAAAAGCCAGCAGACCTCAATAGCAGATTAAATAAGGCTTACTTCATTTCCTTGAACCTATTTTAAGAAAAGGGCCAGACCTCAACCTTGCAGTGCTCAAGGATTCAGGGGTGGAGTCCTTGAACACTGAGTGCCTTTTCTCCAGCAAAGGTTTCACACAGGGCTTCCTGTTGGATTTCCTACAGCCAGCATGCTTTCATTCCAAACATGCAGAATTACACCTTCATCGCTGGTTTGTTACAATGTAGTCCTCTGTGACTAATGCATCCCCAGAGCTGCTAATGCCCGCTCTGTTTATTTAACAAAATCAGGAACAACTGCACTATGAACTGTCAAGTAGGTTAGCAGAGATCCTGGCCCATTGGATGATTTCATTACTAATGATGTCATAGTGACCCTAAAAGATGATACACAGTAGTTGTTCAAACACAGCATAAACACCTAAACGATTCCACTTCCATTTACGTGTGAAGTTACCACAGCCTTTAACACAAGGAAAAATCGGCATAAATCTGAAAGTGTAAACATAATTTATTGATTTTTTTTTTTGACAAAATTAGGGGCTTTATACCCTAATAGGTAAAAAAGAGTATGGAACCCAAATTTCACAGAGATGAACATAGAGAAGGAAAGGGTTAGGAGGTAGCCAGGGCTTCTCTTATAAAACTGATCTAGCCGAAAGGTTCCGTACGTGTCAAGCGTGATTCCCGGGAACCTAATATAATAATTACAGGTTCTATCATCAGAGGTATGGTATCCACAGCCAGGAAGACAGGACACTCTGCTGTAATCTGGGTGGAAGGGCGGTGTGGATGACAGCAACCCATTCTAGCTCTGCTATCCTAGGGAAGACGGGATGTAAATGTGTTCTGCTCAAGGCAGAAAACACCACAGACACTTAGGACAACTGTACGGAGCTGAGCTGGTTTAAGGAGAAGGCACTTAGAGGAGAAGCCTCTCTCCAGAGACCTCATCCTGGCTGTATTGAAACAGAATGCAATCATCAACTGGAGCCAGCTTCTGGGCTGGGGTGGAGTATGTGTCTGCGCAGTCAGCTCTAAGGCATCATGGGTGCAGACCTGTACAGGACCTGTGCATGCTGCCCCATTCCCTGTGAGTTCATGTGTGTCTTGGCGGTCTGTGTCTAGAAGGCTTGTCTCCTCCATGTCCTCCAATCCCTCTAGTCCCAAGCCCAGCAGCACCGGCCAACACAAAACAAACTCAAAGGTATCTTTGGAGGTTCTCTCATAACACTATGTCAGCGAATTTTAACCTGACGGTTCTTTTGTGTATGCATTACGGTTTCTGGTTTTATGTTTTTAGGGGGCTTCTGTATGTCTGAAAGAAAGTATCTCTGCATCTGTATGTGTTTCTCTTGCCTTTGCTTTGGCTCTTTTTCTCCTATTTGTTTTGTCCTATCCTGACTTGTTTTGTTTTATTTTATTATTATTCCTTGGATGCCTGGTTTTGTTTTCTATTGAGAGACAGAAAGGGCATGGTTCCAGATGGGAAGGGAGGTGGTGAGGAACTGGGAGGAGTTGGAGAACAAGAAACCATACTCAGAATATATTGTATATAAAAAAATCTATTTTCAGTAAATAAAAAGAAATACTTTTAAAAACTCATATTGAAATTTTAAATAAAATTTTGTTTAAATAGAAAAAAGGGAAATCCATTTGTATTGCTTTTAAAAGTGATCTAGAATTTGAGCTAAGATTATGTGCAGACAAGTTACAGCTAAACATTAGGAAGGGTTTCTTCTGTATTTTTTTTTAAAGATGATGTTTCACTATGTTGGCCAGGCTGCTATTGAAACCATGGGCTCAAGTCAAATGATCCTTCTACTGCGGCCTCCTGAGTATCAAGGATTACAGGACAGCATAAGCTAACATGCCCAGTTTATATGAGAGCTTCATATTTAGCTCTTTCCTATGAGAAACAGTGAGTGTTCTCACTCTGTAGTGTACAGAAAGATGCAAGCCTGACACACATTACCTGAAGGACCAACTCTCGGACACCAGAACTCATTAGAGCAGTGCTTCTCAGCCTTCCTAATGTCGTGACTTTAATATAGTTCCTCAGGTTGCTGTGACTCCCAACCATTAAATTATTCCATTACTACTTCATAATTTTAATTTGCTGCTGTTATGAATTGTAATGTAAATATCTGATATTTGACACCCAAGAAGTCATAACCCACAGGGTGAGACTTACTGTAGAGTATAAATGATGGTGGTTATGTATAAAGGAAATGTATGAAGTATATTATTTAAATGGCTCAGACGTGAGAGTCTTCAAAGCCTAGCCATATTCTTAAGTAACAAGGCTGCTACCCAACAACAGGTAGTAGCAAATGAGAGGGAAAGAGCAATGTGAGCTGGGCGGTGGTGGCAAACACCTACAATCTCAGCACTCGGAAGGCAGAGGCAGGAGGATCTCTGTAGGCCAGCCTGGTCTACAAGAACTAGTTCCAGGGCAGGCTCCAAAGCTACAGAGACAGCCTGTCTCAAAAAACCATAAAGGAAGGAAGGAAGGAAGGAAAGAAGGAAGGAAGGAAGGAAGGAAGGAAGGAAGGAAGGAAGGAAGGAAGGAAGGAAGGAAGAGCAATATGAGCCAGAAGGTTAGAAGAAAAGATCTTATTGATGCAAATTAGGTATTTTCTTAATAGCACTGAGACAGATCCTCAAGCCTTGTGCACAGTGCACAATAGCAATACACCAATACCCCTCTCCTCACTTTCACTTTGAAACATTCTCATTGCATTGCTTAGTCCAGCCTTGAACTCACTCTACAATCCATACAGTCCATGAACTTGTCACCCTGACTCAAATGTCTGATTAGCTGGAATAACAGGCCTGCACGACTTAGCCTGGTTATAGGAGTTTAGCTCCCTACACTATATGTGCTCCTTTAATAGTCTTAAATTACCTAAACATTTTGATGTGGGAGTGTTCTCCTGTATTTTGTATTACTCTCATTGGTTGAATAAAGACTCTGCCTGGCTTGTAAGATAGGTCAGCCCTTAGGTGGGCAGAGTAGACAGAACGAAAGCTCTGGGAA
>JAQHUG010000308.1:2008599-2022539 GCA_028555095.1 Dicrostonyx torquatus
GATTTTCGAGAAGGTTCCATGAGATGCTGTGATGTGGGAGTGGTCTCCTGTATTTTGTATTACTGTCATTGGTTGAATAAAGACTCTTCCTGGCTTGTAAGATAGGTCATCCCTTAGGTGGGCAGAGTAGACAGAACAGAATTTCTGGGAAGAGAGGAGAAGTGGGCCAGTCACCATGAGGCTTCTGTCACAGATGGATGCAAGTTAGACCTTTCCGGTAAGTCACCACGTGGTGACTTTTATAATGGGTTAGTTTATGAGGTGAGGGCTAGCCAAGAAAAGGCTGGTGATGATGGGCCAGGCAGAGTTTAAATGAATACAGTTCTCATGTGGTTATTTTGGGCATAAGCAAGCAACCAGCGGCTGAGCGGGCCAGCAGCTGGAGGCTGGGAGTCGGGTGCTGGGAACATACAACCCGCACCTTTCCCCCCTTAATTTACAACAACACTTCTAATATTTTCTTATGGAGAAGCAAGCAATTTTATGAGAGAGATCTCTATAAGCAATGACTAATTTTAGATAACTATATATAATATTTAAAAATAAAAGCCTATACAGAAGTGGGGGCATAGTTTAGTTGGCAAAGTACTTGCTATACAAGCATGAAGGCTTGAGTTTGATTCCCAGAATCCACATAAAAAGTTAGGCTTGGTGGTACAAGTTTATAATCTGTGTGCAGGGAAGCTGGAGGCAGGGAAATGCCTGGGGCTTTTTACCTAGCAAGCCTAGTCTACTTGGCAAGCACCAGATCCAGGAGAGCTCAACTTTCCCTCAGAAATGATGGATGGCGGGATGGATAGATGGATGGATGGATGGATGGATGGATGGATGGATGGATGGATGGATGGATGGACGGATGGATGAAATGAATGGAGGATGGATGGATGGATGGATGGATGGATGGGTGGATGGATAGATGGAGGATGGATGAATGGAGAATGGATGGATGGATGGGGGGGATGGATGGATGAATGAAATGAATGGAGGATGGATGGATGGATGGATGATGAAGATGGTGCCTAAAGAGTAACAACCATGGTTATCTTAATATCTGTACACACATACACACACCACACACGGACACTTGCTTGCACACATAACACATGCACTCATCCACGTGCAAACTCACACAATAAGAATATATCTATGAGAGGACTTTTGTCAAGATTTTTGACTTCCCCTAATACAGTGTTGGTGCCTACACTTTAAAATATGCTAATTTTAGTCATCCCTGTGCTATAAGAGTGGTACTACTTACAGTAAGAGCTCATTCCTATACTGGAACAAATTAGAAAAGCTATAGGTGAGGAGAGAAAGTACTTTATGGATGGTCCTAGGAGGGGGTAAAAATGTAACAAAAAACCAGTAAGTGAGTCAAAGTTTATCACTGCACAAAAATAACTGTTTCTGCAGGTTAGACAATTTAATGATAGAGTCTATTTTCTTAAAAGATACTTAAATAGTAGGCATCTAAACTCATTGAATTAATTGATCTTTGTCTCAAATCAAATCCTAAGTTTAAATAGTATTAAAAAACAGTGGCTGTTAAAATAATTTTTTTAAAATAGAACTAATCCCATGGACTGGGAAAGGAAAAGATGCATGTCTGACTTTATAATATAATAATAACCTTTATTACATCCAAAAAACCATGGACAATGGACATGTCATTTTACCTCACTGCCCTCTGTGAGCTCATTTCCTAGAGAGGGCGATTTTGCCAAGTGGGTTCAACTAAAGGCTTAACTGACAAAAATCTAGCAGACCTGTACAACATAAACATTCAGGAAGGGTCATTTTCTTCCTTCCAAAGTAATTCTAATTCTAATTCTAAATGTCTCATGTACTGAAGAAGTTAATGTCATATAGACAGCTGGAAACAATATCCCCGTGTGGATCTCCTCACACACAACCGTTAGTGCAGGCAGATGGATTCCACTCGTAAAAGAATTAACTAGCATCAGTTGTGCAGGTCTGATCCCAGGGCATCCAGAAAGAACCCAGGAGACCCCATGTTGCTTAAAAAAATAAATAAGGCATAAACCATGGGATACAAGATTCCGTTCTCAAAGAGCTTACCGACGTAAAATTTTTGTGTCTTTCCATATCACTATTCAAACTCCAGGATTTTGTGAATACTAGCAAACACGCTAACTCTGAGCTACCCCCACTAGCCTGGAAACCTGATCACTAACAAACAATTCTTTTTATTCCTAAACACCTTAGTATTTATAAATAAAAATCCAAGCACTTTTCAACAATGGTTCAGTGACTTTCGTTTAAAGACAATGACGGTGACTTTAAACAGGAGTACTAATCAATTGACTTCACCACCCTTCACACCCAGAGCTGTTCTGGCCCTCCTGGCTTAATATTTAAAAGAAAAATGACAGAAAAATAATTTAAAGTAGGGACTATCTCTAAATAGAAAACCTTTTACATGCTATAGGATTTTAAATGTTTTTGGAAAATGACCTCATGTTTAAGACAACATTCAATCTTCCCACACATAAATAAATGAACAGAGCCCAGATCACACACCTCGTCTCTCCCTCCCTTAACTGCTCAAATAGAACATTTTTAACTGCCATGTAATTATTCGTGCACAGGCAGCTATACTTTGAAATGAAACTATCCTCTACTGATCTTTAAAAACGAAGGATGATACGAGAACATTTAATTCTATGCATCAGTTACAATTAAGAATTGCTGACAAGTAAGTGCACATGTGAGTTGGACTCAAAGGAGATATAATACATAATCTCTCCCATGGAGCGTTACACTCAAACATACATCTATGACGATACATTGGGGAGAATGCCACAAATTACTGGGTTCACAACTGACCCCTGAAACGTAAGAAGAGGCCACAAGCGAACTTCAGAAGTTTCCTGAGCAGTTCAACAAGGTACTAGATATCAAGCAGAGTCGGCTCCTCATAGGAGAGGTTTACTGAAGAGTTACTTTAGAGGAAACGTAATCAAATCTACTTTCTTGTCAGGCTGTGTCTAATAGGAAATAAATGGTTCCTTCTAGGACGTAAAGCAAAAGAAAAACACACTAGATCGATAATTTAAAATATTTGCTCTTCAGTCCAACGGTAAACAAAGCCAAACACGAAAAAGATGGCGATACAAAGATCAAACTCCTAGAAAAATGCATGATTTACAAAGACGCCAAAGCATGTGGAAGAGCACAGAGATAAAGCAGAAATATTTCCCAATGGGAAAGGGTGCTTGAACCCTCCCTAGAGGCATCCCTTTGCACAGGGAGACCCCGGCTCCCGAGCTGAGGCGGAGAGAGCACCTCCAGCCCCCTCCAAGAGTGGTTCTGTTCTCTCTTGGTTTATTTTGCTCTCAAAGCTGATTCCGAATCAGTGTGGACCTGAGGGCACAGCACAAGCAGCTAGACACACTTGGAGACGACAAAGGAAATTAGCCACCATGTCTGAACACAAGAGGAGAAAAAGACTGACGACAGCATCTTCGTACAACAGAACAAGAGAGACCCATGAAGAAAGGACGGTGACATATCCAAAACAGAGGGCAGGAAAGACGAAAATATCAGTTAAAACCACAATTTTTGGTTTTACTTTATAATAAATATATCAATACATAAATTACTTTATTTATTCAATTAGAGACAGTCTGTAATTAACTAGACTATCCTGAACTGTTAAAGAACATTGTTTAAACTATTTATAGTAAGAGGTGGTGTATGGAAGAGCGGATTAAAACTAGTTTCACCATGCTGACACTTAGCCCTTGCTGGCTTCGAACTCACTCTGTAGAGAGGTCTGTCCTCACATCCACAGCACCCCTTACCACCGCCTCCAGGTACTGGGATCACAGCAGTATACAACCACACTTGGAGGCAAAGCCCAGCTTTAAAGCTTACTCAACTGCTGTGGAATGATCTTTGTATATATAAATATGCATTGCTTTCATTATTAATAAAAAGCTGAGTGATTGATTGCTAGGCAGGATATTCGGGGCAGAGAGAATGCTGGGAAGAAGAAGGGTGGAGTCTGAGGAGTCTCTCAGAGTCAGGAGTAGAAGCAGGGGGAAGAGATGAACGTGCCATGTTGAAAGAAGGTATCGCCAAGTGTCAAAGGGTAGACAAAAAAAAAATGTGGGTTAATTTAATAGGTAAGAGTTAGCTAATAACAAGCCTGAGCTATCGGCCAAGCATTTATAATTAATATTAAGTCTCTGTGTTGGTTGTGTGGGAACTGGCAGGCGGGAAAGAAGACTACACTCAACAGATACCACAGACGTCATACTCATCACCTTAAAGGATAGCCTGAGTCTAGGCTTTCCAGGAAGAAAGGGAGAGCAAAACGAGGATTCCTAAAGGAGAAAAGGCTCCAAATGAAAAATGCCAAATAAGGTAATCAAAACTTGTAATAACTGCAAGACTTTTGATAAAAATAAAACTAATGTATGCAAAACATTCTTCTACTTTAGTTTCCGCTAGTGTCATAAAACACTAACCAAAACAGCAACTTGGGGAGGAAAGGGTTTATTTGAGACTTTTAGTCAATATTCAAGAAAAAATGTTACAGATATGTGCGCAGGCCAATCTGACGGAAGCAATTTCTCAACTGAGGTTCCATCTTCTTAGGTGATTCCAGTTTGGGTCAAGTTTTGCCAAAGCCTGATCATGAGTCAACATTAAAGCACTGTAAAATTATGATCCCATTCACATTCAGCTCAAGATCTTCTTGTTTGTGCCTCCTATGGTATGTAAGGAAATTAAGGAGAAAATTTTAAAGAAAAAAAATAAGGGGATAACTCATTCAAAACCAAACAACAAAGGCCCAAAGCGTGGATTCCAAGAACAGCCTGGTACAATGTTCTGACACCATCTTCAAGATGTAATCACTCTATGTGGGGCTCCATGTCTTTGTTTTCATTGGGCTTAACAACATATATATGTATGTATGTGTACACACACATACATGCAATACCTAAGATAAAGATGAAGGGAGAGACACAGATTGCGTGTGTATCCCGACAGGTGCATGGCTGCAGCACACTACACTGAGGCCCGCTCCCAGAGGTGCAGATTTGAGATGTGCAGTCTCCACAGAAGAATGCACCAGTTTTTCTCTTAAATTTTTATATTTATTTTGCAAGTGTTTGGCTCTCATGTACACCTGTGTGCCACGTGCAATAGGAAGAGGGCCTTAAATGCCCTGGAAGTGGAGTTATGGACAGCTGTGAGCTGCCAGGTCACTGTTGGGAATCGAACTTGTATCCTCTGCAAAGACAAGTATTTTTATCCTTGAATCTCTGAATCATCTTTCCAGTCCATGAATCAATTTTCTAAAGATAACCAGATATTCTCCTTTCTTTCTCTTTCCTCTTCTCTCCACCTCTCTCTGCTTCCTCTTTCTAGAGAACTTAAGTACACCATGTGAATGGAAAGGAAGGGACCAATGAACAAACATTCTGAAAGAGCTCTCAAAGATTCCAGGCAGTACCTTACCCACAGAGTGTGAGGTCAAACCATTTCACCATGACTCACACATCACCTGACGCTTTTTATTATGCTGATATTTAAGCTGATGTGCGGGATCTACAGGGACCACTCTGGTCACTGCCCGGCTGTCACCCATATTCACAGCAAAAACACAAGACAAAAAAAAAAAAAAGAATAAAAACTAAATCATGCAACATGTCCCTGATAAAGCATCAGTAACAGTCCCGGTTTTCCTTCTGTATGTGACAATGGCTTTGGTCACACTCACAGGTGTTACAGTTCAGTTGTCTCAAAGTATACTGGGGTCTTTGCTCATTTGGAGTTGAGTTTTGTGCAGGGTGATAAGTATGGATTCACTTGGATTCTTCTATGTGCAGCTAAAATCAGTTTGACCAGGACCATCTGTCCTTTGTCCAGTGAGTGTTTTTGGCTTCTTTAACAAAAATCATGTCTATGTCTATGGATGTGTGGATTTATGTCTGGATCTTCAATTCAATTGATCAACAAGTTAGTTTTTGTACCAATACCACATTAGTTTTATTCCTATAGCTCTGTAAGACAACTTGAAATCCGGAATAGTGATACCTCCACATTTCGTTTATTATTCACGATTGTTTTAGCCATCCTGGGTTTTTTGTTTTTCCATATGAAAGTTGTCTTTTCAAGATCTCTGCTGAAATGTGTTGGAATTTTGATGGGGACAACACTGAGTGGGCTGATTGCTTTTGGTAAGAACCTAATGTTATCTATGTTAATCCTACTGATTCAAGAGCAAGGGAGATCTTCACATCTTCGGATATCTTCTTCAATTACTGTCTTTAATGTCTTAAAGATGTTATCACGCAAGTCTTTCCCTCGCTTGGTTACCCCCAAGATATTTTATATTATTTAAGGCTACTGTGAAAGGTGTTATGTCCCTGATTTCTTTTTCCGTCTCTTAGTTGTTTGAATTTAGAAGGGCTACTGATTCTTGTGAGTTAATTTTGTAGCAAGCTACGTTGATGAAAGTGTTTATCTGCTATAGGAGTTCCCCAGTGAATGAATAGTCTCTGTCTCTGTCTCTGTCTCTCTCTCTCTCTCTCTCTCTCTCACACACACACACACACACACATCATATCATCTAAAAATAAGGATACTTTGACTTCTTCCTGTCCAATTTGTATCCCCTTGATCTCCTTCAGTAGTCTTACTGTTCTAAGACTTTAAGTACTATACTGAATAGATATGAAGGGAATGGACAACCTTGTATGGTTGCAGATTTCAGTGGAATTGCTTTGAGTTTCTCTCCACTGGGCTTGCTATAAACTGTCTTTTTAAGCTTGTTTATATTATGGATAACATTTATCGGTGTATGGATGTTGAACCATCCCTGCATCTCTGGGATGAAGCATGCTTGATGGCAGTGGATGATATTTTTGATGTGTTCTTGGATTTGGTTTACAAGTATTTTATTGAGTACTTTTGCACCTGTGTTCATAGGGGAAATGAGTCTGTAGTTTTCTTCCTTTATTGGGTTTTTATGTGGTTTGGGCATTAGGGTAACTGGTTTCATAAAAAGAATTAGTAAATACTCCTTCAGATTCCAATTTGTGGAATAATTTGAGGAGTATTGGCATTTTTTGAAAGTCTAGTAAAATTTCTACACTAAAATCATCTGGCCTTGGGCTTTTTTTTTAGTTGGGAAATTTTAAATGGCTGCTTCTATTTCACTAAGGTTATAGGTATGTTTAAATTGCTTATCTGATCTTGATTTAACTTTTTAAAGTGGTATGCTTCAAGAAAATAATCCATTTCTCTTGAATTTTCCAAATTGGCAGATCACAGGTTTTTAAAGTATATCCTTATGATATATTTCGCTTTTTGTTCTTTGTTTCTACTCCATTGATTGCAGCCCTGATTTCGATTATCTCTTGCTGTCTGTCTACTTGGTGCAGGACAATTCTGTATCCTGTCAATCATGTTTTAAATAAATGCTGATTGGCCAGGCAGAAAGTATAGGCGGGAAAACCAGACAGGAAGTAGAGGTGAGAACAGGAGATTTGGGAAGCAGGAAGCTCCTTTGGCATTCCTGTGCAGATCTCCAAGGAAGCAGCATGTGTCCCTGTCCCAGCTGAGAAAAGGTACCGGCCATGTGCCTGGCATGAATGGAAACAATGGGTTAATATAACTTATGGGAGCTAGTAAGAAGCCTGAGATAATGGGCCAATCAGTTAATAACCTAATGTAGACTCTCTGTGTGATTTTCTTTGGGGCTTGCCGGCTGTGGGGTACTGGGCAGGACAGAAACTCCAACAAGCAGGACCCTCATGTTACATCTACTCCTTTTGGATATGATTTCTTTTTGTTCTAGAGCTTACAGGTAAGCTATTAAGTTACTAATATAAGATCGCCGCAATATTTTAACGTAGGCACTTAATACCATGAAAATGCCTTTTAGAACTGTCTTCATTGTCTTCCAGAAGTTTGGGTATGCTGTATATTCATTTTCATTCAATTCTAGGAAGGTTTTACTTTCTTTATTCATATGTCTGAACCGTATTTCATTTAGTAATGAGCTGTTCAGTTTCTATGAGTATGTAAGCCTTCTGTTGTTTCTGTTGCTGTTGATATCCAGCTCTAATCCCTGGTCGTCAGACAGGATGCAGGATGTTATTTCAATTTTCTTCTACCTGTAGAGACTTGCTTTGTGTCTGTATGTGGTTAATTTTGGAGAAAATTCTACGAACAGATGAGAAGGTGTATATATATATATATATATATATATATATATATATATATATATTGTGTTTGGGTGAAATGTTCTATAAATATGTTAGGTCCATTCCGCTGCTTAGTTTTTGTCTGGATGACCCACTATCAGTTGTGAGGGTCAGTATGTGATTTTGGCTATAGTAGTGTTTCTTTCATAAATTTGGATGCACTTGTATAAGAACTGAAATGTCCTTGAAGTGTCCTTCTCTATCTCTACTGATTGATTAGTTTTGGTTTGGAAGTCTTGCTTCTTAGGTCCATTTCTTTGGCATGTCTTTCCACCCTTTGACTCTGAAGTGCTGTATATCCTTGATGTGAAGGTGTGTTCCTTGGATGCAGCAGGAAGATGGATCCTGTCTGTATCCATCCTGTTCGTCCTTTTTACTGGGAAATTGAGACAAGTGATGTTAAGAGATACCAATGAGCAGTGTTTGTCGACTTCTGTTCTCTTGCTGTTGTGGGGTGTGTGTGTAGGTCCCCTCTTCTTATTTGCTGGTCTGGGATTTTCTTTGGTTTTATCATCAACTGCCTTAATTTCTCCATCTATAGTAACTGAAAGTTTTTCTGGGATAGGACTGGGCTGGCATCAGTGGTCTCCTAGAATCTGTAGAGCATCTGTCCAGGCCCTTCTAGCTTTCAGAATCTCCGCTGAGAATTCAGGTATTATTCTAACAGGTATGCCTTTATAGGCTACTTGGTCTTTTCTCCTTACAGTTTTTAATAGTCTTTCTTTGTTCCCTGTATTTAGTGTTTTGATTATTATATAGCAAGTGGGCTTCCATTTCTGGTCCAGTCTATTTGGTGTTCTGTAGGCTCCTTACACCTTCATAGGCACCTCCTTCTTTAGGTTAGGGAAATTTTCTTCTATGACTTTGTTTAAAAAAAACTCTTGTACTTTTGACCTGGGTGTCTTCTCCTTCCCCTATCCCTATTATTCTTATGACTGGTCTTTCTAAGTATCCAAGATTTCTTGGATGTTTGTGCCAAGACTTTTTTTAGATTTAACACCCAATGTATCCATTCCTTCTATCACGTATCCAATGTCTGAGATTCTTTCTTCCATTTCTTGTATTGTGTTGGTGAGGATTGCCTCTGAGATTCCTATTCCAATTCCTAAATTTTCATTCCCAGACTTCCCCCAGTTTGGGTTTTCTTTGCTGATTCTATTTCCAATTTCCAGGTTTTGAGCTGTTTTGTTCACTCCTTTCCACTGCTTGTTTTCATAGATTTCTCTAAGGCATTTATTCATTTCCTCTTTATGGACTGCTATCATATTTACGAAGGCTATTCTCAGGTCTCTTTCTTGTGCTTCATGAAGCTTTGTTGGAATACTCAGGTCTGCTCTTACTAGGGATGCTGGGCTCTAGCGTACACATATTATCCTGACTGTTATTGTGTTTTCGTGCTGACATCTAGGTACTGACATCCGGTTTTGTCTCTGTTGGGTAGGTGTTTTGCTCCGTGGTTTCTGCTGCCCTCTCTGGTTCTTAGGACAGTGTGGTGGCTGTGCACTGTCTGATAGGAAATTCTTCTGGGATCCTAATAAGTGTGTCTACTGTGGGTTCCAGGTAAAATGTGTTTCTGGGAATTTGGAGCTGACATTTAAGAATGGGGCTGGTGAGGTAGGAGCAGTGGGATACACAGGAGGAAGGAAAGCGGGTTCCACCAGGACCTGATTAGTCAGTCCCCTGGAAATGGGGGGCAGAATGTTTGGACAGGCCACAGCAGAAAGTCTGCAACAGAGCTGAAGATGAAACTAGGGACCTGGATTTAGAAGAGCAGAGGGAGCAGAAGCTGGTTTACCTAATTCCTGGCCACAATGGATTGTGGGCTGCCAGGGACTAATTATTTAAAACAACAACAATTTAACAATATTCTACCCTTCTACAATCCCTTTTCTGTGTCAGGCCAGACTTTCTTCATGTACTTTACATTCTTCAAACAAAAGAATGTATTACCATGGATTCCCCACAGATGAAGATAGGAGAACAGCACACACTAGTAATATATGTTACTGCTCTTATTTTTGTTTTATAAAGTACCTACGCATCTCTTAGAAGAACACTGGTGCTAATGGCTGACCGCTTATTACCCTTTAGACATTTCTTTTAGATTTGCTGATTTTTATTACTTTATTTGTGTGAGTGTTTTGCCTGAAGGTGTGTATGTGCACCACATGCATTCAGTGCCCGAGGAGGTCAAGAGGACATCTGATTCCCTGGCTGTGAGGTGCCAGGCGGGTGCTGGGAATTAAACCTGGGCCCTCTTGGCTGCTGAGCCATGTCTCTAGTCCCCTTAATATCATTTTTTAAACTGATGAGTTGATGTGGGATGTCCTTCTGAATATGTGTTGCTCTTACTGGTTAATGAATAAAGCCGCTTTGGCCTATGGCAGCGCAGAATGTAGAGAGGCTGGAAGAGACAGAGAGACAGCAGGCGGAGTCAGGGAGACACCATATGGCTACTGAAGGAGAAAGATGCCTGTTGGAACCTTATCTCACTGGTAGGCCACAACCTCATGGTGATACAGAGAGTAGCAGAAATGTGCTAAGTAAAGATGTAAGAGCTAGCTAGGAATACACCTAAGCTATTGGCCAAACAATGTTGTAATTAATAAGAGTTTCTGTGTGATTATTCGAGTCAGGGTGGCCAGGAACAAAAGAGCAGTCTCCATTTACAGTGAGTGAATATACACTCTCATTTTTGTTTGCTTGTCTTAGAGACAGGGTTTTTCTGGGTGGCCCTGGAACTTGCTCTGTAGACCAGGTTGGTCTCCAGCTCAGAGATCTGCCTGACTCAGCCTCTGAGCACTGGGATATAAGGTGTGCCCGGCATATGTGCCACCACTGCCGGGCTTTCATTCTTCCCCTTGTTTTAAATTTCCAACAAGACAGAGGATGACATGGAGAGCCCAGTGTTATCAAAACCTCCTGGGAGGCCTGAGTAAGATTTAAGGGCAGAAGAGTCTGAAATGAAAACAGCTTAAGAAGGGCTACAGCCAGACAACAACCAGCCTCTTGGCCCCTTGAAACAACCCAGTTATCAGTTGCTGTGGAACTCTGGAATGGAGGGTGCTGGGCTCAGAAGAACCCTCGGGCTGACCAACCGAAAGGTTAGCTGATCTAATTGAAGCTGGTACATGCTAAGGGTCAGGTCAAAGGTCACTCCAGAGAAGAACAAACTGAAGCTGCAAGTGCTCCTCAGTTCAGGAAAGCCAATGTCAGAGATAGGAATGTGGGCTGGTGACATATATTCACTGCACAGAGTAACAAATGGCAAATTAAAAAAAAAAAAAAATCACCCTTTCTCTAAAACCTTCCCTTGGTAGTTACCAAAGTCCTGATAGTTTGCAGAATTTTTTAAAGGTTTGGTTTCAAACTTCCTACAGAAAGTACAAAAATGTTTATAATTAATGAAAAGGAAATGATTACATTTTGAGGTTTAACTGTTTCTTACATACTCAAAGTACCTTCTAGACTGTTCCGGAACTAACATGTTTACTACCACTGTCCTCGGATGTTTTCTTGTACACTCTCCAGTCCTCAGCATCTGAATTATTCCTCTCCTCATTCAAACCCATAAATCCCATTTCAGAGCCGCTTGACCCTCACTTCACACCCAGGCACCACCCGCCTCCCACCTGAGCCACTGCTCTAATATACCCCATTACCTCCTACGACCATCTCCCCAGACCTCCCGCTTTTCAAATTTTATGATCAGAAAACACAGCAAAGAAATGGGTAAGTCCAAATCAGTTCTTAAATCCACTACCACTTCCTTGGCATTATCACCGTATCTGTTTATTAGCCAGTCAGGTGACAAAGGTAATGTCACCTGATATTTTAAGCGAGAAAGACCACTGAAAAGGACTTCCAAAGAGACAACTGTAGTGTGTAAAACACACCTCAATAAAGTCGTTATTAAAAATAATGTATCAGAGGCTTGTTCCTGATCAGTTAAATACACAAATAGGTGTAACTGACAGACACTAAATCATTTGAGAATGAGGGAGAAATTTTATATATACAGAGATGCATGTTTACATACATGTTCATTACACTGGTATGCACATCGCTCAATGTTTTAAAATCATGGTTATTTAAATAATTAAACTATTTCATTTCACAAATGTCTTTAAAAACTAGCGTCTGCACATTCCATTAAACACTAGCTAGTATCACCCAGAGGGTAACAATACCTTCTGGCTATCACTATTGTTTTAAAACTGGATTCCAAACTCAGAACATTTCTAATTACTCACTAGTCTATACACTGGAGACAGACTCCTTGCAACCGATAGCCGTTAAAACAAGACCAACTGAGCACTGACAGAAGAATGCAAAGCTGGTATGTCCAAGGTGGAGAGCTTTCCAGTCAGCCTATAAAACCCAAGGCTAGAAACAGGGCGGGGTGCGGAGCACATGATGAAAATGGAAGCTGGCAGAGATGAAAGGATTTTTTGCCGTGGTAATGCAAAGCGGATTTTTAGTCAACTCTATTTAAAACACATATGGGAGGGGAGAGGGGGCTACCCGTGGCCACAGCAAGAGGCAGGACAAAGTGCCACTGATCTCTTTTGACAAACAAATTGCTTGAAATATGGCATGACTTGCTACACAACACTGCTATTACTTTCAACTGAAAGATAGGTCCAATTATGACATCAATACAAGCTCTCCTTCCGAATGGAATGAAAGAACAGTAAATCCCAGCGGACACCGGAGTTCTCTAGCAGAGATGATGTAATACACAAAAATAGAAATCCTCCAGCAGAAGCTGAAACTTGGGTAAACAGCACACTGCATGCTATTCTCAACTGCCTTGCGTGGATTTGCAATGCATGCTGTTAATAGCGTGAGGAATCATTTTATGCTCTAAATTATTTTGTGATTTACATTTCACTATCTATGCCCTATTGCTTAATTTCTTAATCCATACTAATGAAATCAACACAAATACCTAATTTTAACTGCAAAGAGAGAAAAGGTCCCTCCCTAAAGCCAGGAGGGTGACAGCAAGCCAGCAGCCATAACTGTCTGCAGTCTGCCAGAAATTGCAGGGTAAGGTTTCCTCCACCCATTGTTTGGAGACCCTTCCATCAGGACCTCTCTGGGGGATTTAAAATGCAACACGACCTGAGTGAAGAGGAGTCGGTCAGTTTGCTGACAGGGAACATGCAAGGGTACTTCTCACGTTCTCAAAAAACACCAGTGAAACCCAAAGCATCCACATGCCTAAAATGCACAGTTTTAGCAAGGTGGGGTTGTGCGTGCTCCTACTCACTAACTTCCACTCCACACCTTCTGGGTCCTTCTTTGCGATTTGATTGAATTTGTATTGAGCTTCCCTGGACTAAAGAATAAGCTGCTTTGGGCTAAGGATGTGGTCAGTTGTTGGGATGCTTGCCTAGCATGGATGAGGCCCTGGGTGTAAGCCCCATTACAGCCGCAAGTGGGCATGCTGGTGCATACCAGAGATCCTGGGGCATGGGAAGTGAAAGCAGGAAGATCAGAAGCTGAAGGCCATCTGTACTGGCAGTTACAGACCAACCTGGGAGAGAAAACACTTGACTAAACAAAACCCCAAAAAAGAAAACCAAAGCTAATCTCCTTCAGACTATGACTCAAGCGTGTGTGCTTATATGTGGGGAGACCATGAAACATTACTGTGCAGAGAGGCACTATGGGTAGACCAGCTAAAATGAA
>JAQHUG010000308.1:2023184-2037606 GCA_028555095.1 Dicrostonyx torquatus
GCGCCATTTCTGTCACATACCTGTTTTCTTTTTTCAAGATTTATGTATGTGTATGATGATGTGGGTTCCCCTCTGTATGCTGTGAATACCATTGGTGAATAAAGAGACTGCCTTGGCCTGTTCATAGGGCAGAACTTAGGTAGGCGGGGAAAACTAAACTGAATGCTGGGAGAAGGAAGGGCGGGCGGAGTCAGAGAGAAATGATGTAGTCGCACAGGACACAGACGCCAGACACAGCCTCATGCCGATACACAGATTACTAGAAATGGCTTAAATTAAGATATAAGTGTTAGCCAATAAGAAGCTAGAGCTAATGGGCCAAGCAGTGTTTTAAATAATACAGTTCCTGTGTGATGATTTTGGATCTGAGCTGCTGAGTAGCCGGGAACCAACAAACGGCCTCACTGAACAGTATGCGTGTTTTGCCTGCATGTATGCCTATGTACCACGTGTACCTGGGCCCCACAGAGGACAGAAGAGGGTATCAGATCCCCTGGAACTGGAGTTATGTATAGCTGTGAGCTGTCACGTGGAACTGAGACAAAGGGAGCCTCTGCAATGGTGCCCTTCACTGAGCTCACTCCCCTGCCGTGGGATGTTTGTACAGGGTGGGAAGATGTATAGCTGTGATCGGTGTAATAAAAGAGGAGAAGGAAGAGGAGGAGGAGAATCCAGGCATGCTGAAGAAGCCAAGAGACATGGAGAGGAAACAGGAAGTACAAGACAGAAGAGAAGTAGGCATGAGAAAATGTAGGTTAATATAAATGAGTTAATTTGAGATATAAAAGCTGATTGGGGGCAAGCCTAAGCTAAAGGCCAAACTTTCATACTTAATAGGTCTCAGTGTCGTTATCTGAGGGCTGGCGGTCCGATGAGAAACTACTATGCTCTCCAGCCCCTATTTCTACTTTCTTCAGTTTGAGTCCTCAACCTCAGCTCTTATCTCAGTTGTCCAGTTCAGATACTAGTTCCACTTCCACAGCTGAAGCAGGTGCTTAGGGTCATCCCTATTCCAGCATGGAGCAGGTAAGTTTATCAAGAACTGAACTTCTAAGTAGGGTGGCATGCCTTTAGTCCTAGCACTCAGGAGGCAGAGGCAAGTAGATCTCTGTGAGTTTGAGGCCGGCCTGGTCTACAGAGCAAGTTCAAGGACAGCCAGGGCTACTCAGAGAAACCCTGTCTTGAGACAAACAATTAAATAAATAATAAATAAATAGTGAGCCCCCAAGGTGTCATAGCCTCTTCTCTGGCCACTCTAGTATTCATTTCTCAACATGGCTTCCCCAAAGTGAATCCACTTTTGGGGGAGGAGGGGGGATTCTCTCCACAGCCTTAGTCTTTGAGCAAATGGAATTCTTCATGTGAACTATTTCTCCTTTGGCCACGACACTACATTATGACTGATAGATATGGAAGGCCGCTCCTGATTCTTCAACGTGCCCAGTGCATGTCCCTCCACCCTATATTTGCCTATATTTTTATTATCTGTATTTCCCTGCGAAATTGTAAGGTCAGAGGGATAGATCACTTGATTCTGACACAGATATGAAAAACGGGCATCCAACAAATGAAGAAGTCTATAAAATAAATACTGACTTTTTCCTGGATGACAAAGGAAATAAAATCTGTCAGTTTTCTGAGACCCTATCCTACTGCAGCCACAGAAAGACAGTGAGAACAGATGCTTTTGCTTCATTCGAGCAGACGGATGCTGGGGGATAAATGTTTAAAGAAATAGCTATAACACTGACCCTACATTTACCTAATTTTATGTGTGTTAAAAATCATTTTTAAATATATAAATAATTATAGTCAGGAGAGACGTGGGCTAAGGTAAACTCTGAAGTTCTTAATATTCCAAGAAATCTACTAAAAATAGAAAAGTCACTGCCATCTAACTTAAAATGCATTTTCATACAGTTAAACAGGAGACAGACACTACATCAAACTAAGGAAGCATCAAAAGGCTAGTGAGAAAACAAACCCATGAAATAGGTGAAAACAATTAAATTTCTAATTGAAGAATAGCTCATTCAAAAAACTCGTGCCAAATAAAAAAAGTGTATAAAACTGATTGCTGTAAACAACTTTTTATTTCAATAAAGCAATAACTTTTAAAACTAAACCTACCAAGAAATCCTTAACTGGGAAAAAACAACTTAAATCTATTTTTTAAAAAATACCATAAAATGATGATGTATGCTTGAGAACACTGTCATATTTCTCCTATTTAGACATCACACAATGAATATACATGTTGAAAAATTATAAAGTATTCACGAACATGTCTGTCAATTTTGTGTGTGGATTAAAAATAAGTTTAACTTTTAAAACATGGAAAAGATTTTTTTAATATCATTTAGAAATAGGCAAGATATATGATAAAAAAAAAAACAGTAATATCATAGTCATTAAAAAAGTAGGGTTTAGCCGGGCGGTGGTGGCGCATGCCTTTAATCCCAGCACTCGGGAGTTCTGTGAGTTCGAGACCAGCCTGGTCTACAAGAGCTAGTTCCAGGACAGGCTCCAAAGCTGCAGAGAAACCCTGTCTCGAAAAACCAAAAAAAAAAAAAAAAAAAAAAAAAAAAAGTAGGGTTTATCTGATGCACACACACACACACACATACACACACACACACACACACACACACACACACACGAAAGAAAACAAATAAATAAAAACCACTTATAACCAGGCATGGTAGCATATACCTTTAATCTCAGTACTCAAAAGACAAAGGCAGCCAAATACACTGTGAGGCGAAGCCAGCCTAATCTACGAAGCTGAGGTCCAAACTAGCCAGTGAGCTCCTATCTCTAAATAAATCAATGAGACTTGCAGATCAACTGATGTAAAAAAAAAGGGGGGGGGAGTGGGGGGCTGGTCTTCCAAAGACTCATACATGTGTCATCTTATTATACTGATGTCACATTTCACAGGTGCTGGCCATAAAAAGCATTAAGGTCACATTGTAGTCAACACATTAATACACTGTAATATTTCCTATTAATCTTCCATACCCACAATCAGGAAGTTAAACCTGACCTACTGAAAAGCTCCACACCTACAATGCACCAGAATGGATGGGAAACATCTTTTCCCATGACTAAGAGGTCCTCATCATCTCCATGTTCCTCGCTGAGAATCTGAACGCCTTACCTTGTACCTATATTCACAGCCATGAGAAGGAGGAGTATGTTTCAGAGAGCGAGCCGTAGTGGAAGATGTCAGTGAGAACATCAAGGGTAGAGGACATTTTAATTCTCTAACCAGCCTCGGAAGCTAGAGACCCCTCAAGCTTCAGCGGGAATACATAGCATCCGCAAGGGAGAGATGCTTTCTTTAGTCTCCAGTCTGATTTCTTTCTGCACCATTTTGTTCTTCCCAACTTGGGAGGAATAAAGAGCTCCATTTTTCGCCCATTACAGTAAGAGAATAAAACACAGCAGGAGAGGTGCGCACCAACTCCCAACATCACTCCAACCAGGCTTCGAGAGACCCACTCCACACCTGTGCTCCCCATCTTCACCATGGACCTGGAGTATCCCTGCCACACAAATAGCCAGAAACGGCCTGAAGCAATGAAAGGGCAAACAGAGTTCTTTTTCCTACCCCACTCTTAAAGGTAAACCAATGCTGGTTTACATCCCAAGAAAGCCTTTTTAGGAGCTGACTCCAACCAGGCTCTGCCAAGAACAGCGTTACTCGATTCCATAATCTTCTAGTCACGGTGAGGCTGAGTGTTCAAGCCTTTCTGGTGACCTTAACAGCAGTGGTGAGTTCACTCGTCAAAGTGTTAGAAACGCTAGTGAGCGCTCCCTTCCCCTGCTTGTTAAAGCGCTCCTTCTCCCCGCAAACCTCGCACACTCGCCTTGCAAAGCATCCTGAAAACGCCCCATGTGGACTGAGTCTTCATGACTCTGAGGAAGTCAGCAGAGACTGGTCTAAACTATTACAGCACATCTCACTTTAAAACAGTACATACATCACGGCGTGTGCTTGAAATTCAAGTTTTAAATAAAAACTAGGTTCTTCATTTTTCATGCCAGAAAAGGACAAATTACATCGTGGATTAAATGAAAAAAATTACATTGTGAGTACTGTCTTTCCAGGTAAAAACTGAAAACACTAATGTTCTTTAAATGTTATATGACTAAGAAATTATACAGTCATCAGGCTTAAAAATTGGATAAAAGTTTTAGACTTATCACATTATTCAAAAGTCAGCAGTGCCAGGACTGGCTAGATGGCTCAGAGGTTAAGAACGCTCGCTGTGCAAACACAAGGACTAGAATTCAGACCCCAGCACCGAAAGAAAGAGCTAGAGAGATGGCTCAACAGTTAAGGACCCATGCTTGGCTCCCAATACCCAAATACCCACGCGGTGGCTCAGAACTGTTCTTTTAACTCCAGTTACAAGGTCTCTGACACCCTTTTTTGAACTCTACAGGCACCAGGCAAGCAGGTGATACACCTACACACATGCAGGCAAGACACTCATACACCTAAAATACAATAATCTAAAATAATTTTGAAGCAGGGTTTGTCGTGCACACCTCTACCCCTAGCACTGTTCAGGGCAGAGACCAGAGGATCTCTGGGGATTGCTGGGCGCCAGGCCAACTGACAAAAGCAGGCTCCAGGTTTAGCAAGACCCGTACCTCAAAGGAACAAGACACGGAGTCATAAAGAATACCCTATTTGGGCTCCATACACACTTGCACACACCCATGCAACCACGTACACATGTGTACAGATACCACGCCACCAAACCACATACAAATTAGCAGTGTTTCTAAACAATACTACACCAACCATGCCACCTGTAGAATACAGACATGCATCCCCTTGTGCAGACAATATAAAGGAGTTGCCTCATTTTATTTGAAAGTTTATATAGTCTGTAATTTGAAGTAAGGCTG
Organism: Dicrostonyx torquatus; assembly: GCA_028555095.1. Lineage (NCBI taxonomy): Eukaryota > Metazoa > Chordata > Mammalia > Rodentia > Cricetidae > Dicrostonyx > Dicrostonyx torquatus. The sequence goes on from JAQHUG010000308.1 coordinate 2,028,108, forward strand.
CAACCATACCCAAACATATTAATGACAGATATCCTCAAAATAAATGCAATTTATTACGCATGAGCTTTGTCCTGTACAGTAACATAGCCATAAGTGTTACTATTTCTCAACCATCTTCCAGAGACTCATCAGTTTCTCGTCCATAATTACAAATTCCCTAAGCCAACCATGATCCACACCTTCAGAAGACCAGTTCTGGAAATCATGGATTAGTTATCGCAGGCATTAAGAATCAAGATAGGTATCACAGACTCTTAATTAAAATGTAGGCAAACCAAAGCATGAACTCTGGTTACAATTAAGGTGCAAATAAGAAAACACAAGAAGAGATTTGGAGTTCCAGTTTCTCTTTTTAAACAAGCCTCTTTTCGTTTCTTAATGAAACTGAAATTTCCCCAGTGTAGTCCCCAAATGCTCTCATACTGGGATTTCTAAACTTGCTTTTTCATCTCTTGAACAATTAAAACGTAAGTTTCTAAGGAATTTCCCACAAAAAAAAAAAGGCAAGGTACTTCCAATTCTGTCTTTTCTTATTTGCAAAACTAGTTAACAGAAAACAATGTTCCATTCATTTTTTAAACTCAGTGGCACTGTGTTCTTCGGGTAAGGACCAGCGCATCTGTCGACAGCACAAGTGAACCCTCCTGCGCTTCTTGCACCTAAACCAACACTCCCAAGGTGTGCACGAGTTTCCCCCCACAGGGAGAGACGCGGCAGGACAAGACCAAGGAAAGGACATGAGCACTACAATTCATTAGTAACATGGCAAACTCACGCACAAACCGGTTAGTGTTAAGAAACCACACGGATTACAATACCTGGGATTTAGTGCATTCCTTTGAGCCAGAATGAAATGAGTGCCATAAAAGGAGGGAAGGAAAAGAGGAACAAAGTCAGACATGCTACACATTGCATCTGCCAAAACGAAGATCACGTTTCTATCGGTGCGGGATGACAGCGTAGGGCCGGCTGCATGTACTGTGCTGTGTTCTTTAGCCATGCACTGGACAGTTATTGTGAGTCACCCCAAGAACACTCATGCAACCCAACTCTCTGAGACCAGCTTTCCGCCCTACACACTCCACTAGTCAACTTCTTTCCGAGAGAGAGATTCTGGTACAAACAATATGATTCACAGCAAATGAAGAACGATCATGTCCATTTAAATCTTTTTTTACCGTGTCTATCAAACATATTAACACAAATTTTGTTTTCCATATTAAAACCTGTTTGGGTCCAAATAAAATATATATACATATAAAACTAAAATACAATTTATACTTCAAAAAAGGAACCAGTATTTTGAATTATAACCATGGCATTGCCACTCTTAATTCACTTAGTAAAATTTATACCAATTAGTCACATATTGGTAAATAATTATTGATAAAAATTTTTATTTTAATGCTGAATTGTTTCTAAAAGTAATACACTGTTAAAAAGAATACTTTTAAAAAAAATCTCACAGAAAAAAAAAACCTACATTTTAAAAAACAGACCAAGGAAGGAAAATGATGTATGGAAGGGTAATGAAATATTCCATAAAAGACAAGACACAGCAGGCAAGATAAACAGCTATAATATGACCCTCCCTTGAGCGCCCCACACGCCCATTAGGTTAATCCAGCCAAGGTGAACACTGAGCAGGGAAATCCGCACTTGCCTGACTTTCTTAGGGCGGAAAGGCGTTTGGGAAAACAATTTGTGACTTCCTCCCTCCCTCCCTCAACCTTCTTTTTTATTTTTTTACTCAAGGTCTTGGTCTAAAGCCCTGGCTGGCCTGGAATTTGCTATGTAGAACAGGTGCACCTCCAGCCTGAAGCAATCCTCCTGCCTCTGGCTTCCTCCCAGAGTTAAAATAACAGGCAGGCACCACCATGCCCAGCTACTTCTGATACCCAAGTTTCTCCGACAGACAAAGGGAACTGCCTTTATAGTAAACAAAACTCAGTTCTTCGCCGAGAACTCAAGCAAAGGATTCTCCATGATATACTGAAATAGTGCGTGGAACAGGCAAAACCCTGTTACAGACTTAAGCACAATGAGCTCTCTAAGAAACAAGTGTGTGGACAGGCATAAAAGGTGCTCAACACTGTAAACGGTCTGGTCCTACACACATTTTCCACTTGTGCCTGCAGAAAGGAACACTGGGAAGAGTAGATAACCAAGCTACAGGCTAACTTCACATAATGGCCACGTTCCGTATCCATGCACAGTTAAACCCCTTTCTGTTATGACCTTTGCATTAGAATTCAGGGTCCTTTCGTTTTGAAAACCAAGGACAGAAAACTGAGGCTCTAAACGGACTGTACAAGTTTATAGCAACGGACCCACTGTCCGCGCCCTGGCTTCCTCAAATGTAAAAGAGTGTTTGCCAATCAAATATCTACGAAATCAGGGACGATCAAGTGCATCCCAGCATTGACGAGGTCTTTAAACCTGGTTAGCAGAAGAACTGCAGAACATCTTCTCACTGAGATTGTTTAGACTCATTTCAAGTGATTCTAGTTTTCTGCACTGAAGGAAGCTGAGGTAACAGCATTGCAACAGAGCAAAACCCCACAAAAAAAATAGGAAAGCTTTACGCATATCTACTTTTTAAACAAAAGCAGGTATGATGTAGGCATTTAACTCCTTAAATCAAGGGAACAAAACTTAAAAAAATACCTAATCAAATGTGACATACTTATCTCAAAGAAGAGTTTAAGAAAAAAAGAGCTAAGCAGTGTCTCTTCTTGCTTCAATACTTTCTGAAATCTATTTAGATGACATGATGTATGCTTCCACCAAAAGAAGAAAAAGCAAAACTCAAGAGGAAAAGAAAGAAAAGGGCAGGTGGAGCTCTATGAGTTCCAGGAGAGCCTGGTCTACACAGTGAATTCCAGGTCAGCCAGGGCTACCCAGGGAGACCAGTCCCAAAATAAGTAAGTGAATAAGTAAATAATGCAAAAATAATCAAATTGGGCATTTTAACCATGTTTTCACACCCATACCGCAAACAGAACTACGACAAGCAACAATTCTTTGTGACTTACCGTATGGTAGCCTCTAGGTAAGGGGGGCTTGCCCATGGGGTAGGGGTCCACGGTGTCAATAATGGTTTGCCTTTCACCTTTCTGGTTGATTTTTCTAAACCTTCTTCGGGACTGTCTGTGGGAGGCTTGACGCTGGAAATACTCTTCATTTTCATCCATATAGTCCACCTGAAAGCAAACCCCGCAGGTCATTCATCTCTCCAGTCAGGACACGGTGCATCAACGGTAGGGACAAAAATAAACTCACACACCGTCTACATTCACGCGCTTTGCGGATCTCTCCAGACAAACTTTAAATGAGTCTGCGCCTCTCTGAAGCTAACTGGCTTCTGTGAAGAGGCATTCTCAGTTCCACGTAGGAGAATCCGGGTTACTCTTCAAGTCCCTGTGGTTTCAGGGGAAGACACTACAAGCAGTCTTTGTGCTGACTTAGGAGTCAGAGAGGTCATGGGATACATTGCCACACTCTATGAATGCAGCCGCTGCTGGTAACTTTAGTGCACACACACACATACACACACACACACACACACACACACACACACTCCAATCCATTTGAGAAAATCTGTAAAAATCCCCTGTAATCCTGAGTGATTCAGTCAGCCAGTTCTGCGTGAATGATTCAGTTCTGCCAGCAGAACCACGCTAGGAAGTGAAGGTTCCTCTTTCGGCTTACAAGCAAAGCTTCTGCTCCTTTTTTGCTTAGTAGTAATTTAAAAAAAAAAAAAATCTTCCTTTTAAACATTGTAAAAAGTTCTCGTGAATACCCGGACAGAGAACAGTGAGTTGACTCGTCAATTATACTCCCAGGGTCGCTCACACAGAGGTACGTTCAGACTCCACTCTCAGGAGCAAACTCACTAATTCTTTCATTACTGTCAAAGTATGACACTCCAGGAGCTTAAAAAAGAAAGCCATGCAAAATCCTAAAACAATATTAAGAGGGACAAAAAGAAGAGAAAAAAAAAATCTCAATTTGAAACGATGGAAAGCTCTATAGTCCGTCCATACTTTCCATAATCCTAAATTTTTAGCGCCACCATCCTATCTTCTCACTTTCTGAGATTTGTCCCCAACTTTTTACTAAGTCTAGAGAGGAAGTTCTTACTGCTGACAAAATTCTTCTCCGACATCATGGGGAAAATCAACAGTCTCTATATATATAAAAAAAAAAAATGACCTAGAGTTGCCCATCAAATGAAATGTGATCAAAAAAGTTCCAGCATTACCACTCGTGGGCATCATTTATTTTACAAGTTTCATTCCTGGAGAGGACGGGAGATGGGGACACAAAGAAGGAGGGTATCAGGGCTGGGTTACTCACCCTCCCTACCCACGTCCTTGCTTTTGTTATTTTTAGAAGACTGCCCAATATCCTCTCCTAAAATCATTTTCTTGCTGTAAGGACAAAGTACCACAGACGGTTGTCCTTTAAGGTTTTACTGAAAACAGGTTGCTAAAATCCCTGTTCCCATCCCTACAATGCCTTATCTTAATGTATCCTAAATCACACCACTGTGAGACTGGGGTGTCAGGGGCTTCAAATCACAAGGTGGTTCTCTAATTTCTCATCCAATTAAAGGAATCTCCAGGATTGCCTCATGTTAACTGCTCCCTGAATATATCAATGCAATTCACTCCAAGGAACTTGTTCAAAGGCCACTTGGAGCTCAGATCGTAACCACTGATTGAATTACAAAGTTCACACACCACACACTGTCTCTTGTCAATCTTCTATCTTCTATTTTTGTAAATAATTACAATTATGAACTCAAATTCATAATTATTAAGCAAATATGTTATAAAAATACAATACTTTATGAAGAATGGTTTGTGAAAGAGCTCTTATTTAAAATACAATACTTTAAGAAAATAAAAGGTTCAGGAAGACATATTCTTACCACAATCATTTCAGAAGGCTCTAACACAATGCATTCACAGCCACGCCTAAAGCTTCCTGCAGAACGCTTGCCAAAACTAGAAAGGGGTTAAAAAAAAAAAAAAAAAAAACAGATTCAGACACCAAGAATCATGAATTAGGAATTCAAGCTAACCTCCAACCACAGAAACATTTTTAATAATAAAAGCTGCACATTAAAGACGTCTTTAGTCACTATTATACAGAGAAAAACAACAAAATAATTTAAAGTCTTAAATTCCAATCATGCTTTTCTGGAAATCTGTTTGCAAGTTAATCATGAAAGCAAAGAAGAACTGATATAAACATGTTCTATGATGGACGGTTCAAAATCATTCCTAATGATTCCTAAAGTTTTGGAATATTTCAATATAGACAGAAATGGTCTAAGTGTGAACTACAAACATGTTTATAAAGGAAGTATATGTTACAGTCAATCCTGTGTCTAAGTTAACATGCTTAGACTCAATATTACTTTTATATGGGAATGTATTTATTTTCTAATTTTCCTGATCAATTTATCCTAAATGTTTTAAGAAAAAGATGCCAACATAGGACTGCTCTTCTGGGAGCACAAAATGGTGTGCACAGACGTGTGCAAGAACCATCTCCCTGCAAGCTCCGCCCTGGGAACTCAGACTTCTCTGACCCATCCCGTGAACTGCCCTTTAACTCCAGAGAGGACTACTTTTTGCTTTTTGTTTTGTTTTGTTTTTCTGGCATTCTGTTTACAAACTAGAACTTCGGTGTGCCGGGGCGATTTGGACCTGCCTTCTCCATCCACGAACTGCCTGTCTCTACCCACCTACTCCAAAACCTCCTCTTTCCCTCTAACACAAACAATTTTTCAAAAGCTTCCATGTAGACTGAATGTATAGCTCCCCATGTTACATGTATGTGTTTTAGTAATCTTTTTATTTATAAAGTTTGCCTAGTACACAAAGTAACTACAAAAACAAAACAAACTATACCATCGACGCACACACCTATGCACTTTTGTCTGTGTCCTCCTATTAACCGTGGTCCTTTCCCTGTTCCCTCTGATCTGCTTCCTCTTGTCCCCCTCCCACGTTCTTGTGTTTTGTTCTTTGAGTACAGATTCTGCATCGGAGAGAAAATATGTGGCACTTGTCTCAGACTGGTTTATTTCACTCAACACAATAATCTCCAGTTCTCCAGCCTTTGTGCAAATGATCAACATCTATTCTTCTTACAATGAAAAGTCCACAGCACACACACCACAACATCTTTTAAGTGGGGGGGGGGATTCTTCCCAATAACTAATTTTAATGGAACACTTCCCCACCACTCCCGGGTCAATTAGGCATTCGGAGTTATTTCTATGGACATTCTTGCTCCTACTATAAGGACCTTATTCCATGACACACACGTTTCCTACACTAGGAACCAAGCTAGGAGAGTGAAGAAAGCAGGAAAGCATTCTGTGTGATCAGCAGTCGCTCTGACTTCATCTGCTGACTCATTTACATGGAATCACCAGTCAGAGTAGGTCATCACCTATGTTCTTCTCGGCTTTAGACTCGCTTTATGGAAGATCAAAACCAGGATCATGGGTAACACCACTGAAACATACTTTTAAAAACACTTAAACATGCATTCAGACATACCTGAAAATACACACTACAGTGTGTCTTATGAAGTAGAAAAATTCTGCCAATGAGCTGGAGAGTTGGCTTAGTGGTTAAAGTGACTGTCATACAAGCAAAAGGACTAGAGTTCAAATCCAAGGACCCACTGGAAATGCTGCGTGGGTATGCTGGTGAAAGCAGGGTCATGGGACACGTAGAGCTGGTTGGCGAGTCGAGACCAGTCATAATTTAAGAGTTTGGGGACTGAGAGGCACAGTCTCTCAAAGAATAAAGTGATTCTAGTCACCAGCCTCAGGCCTTCATGGCATTCAGCCATGTGAAAAATAATTCTGATATATTAGTAAAATACACAACAGGCTTACCCATATCATCATTTGGATTCTACTACATGACAAGGCAAATATGTATATTGTCTATTTAAGGTTTGTTACATGACAAGGTAAAAATGTATACTGTCTATTTAAGGTTTGTTACATGACAAGGTAAAAATGTATACTGTCTATTTAAGGTTTGTTACATGACAAGGTCAATGTATATTGTCTACTCAAGGTTTGTTACCAAGTCACGTGACATTAAAATCTGAACGTGAATGAGAGCGGCTCTTGTACGGCTCAGAACGGTGTGCGTAATTAGCACGAGCAACTCCCAGGTTTGACTGCCAGCACCTCAAAATAAACAAGCCACCCAAAGCACAACTGTGAGACTCTCAGTTGTCAGACTTCATTCCATTTCAGGCCTGGACAATTGTATAAACCCGACTGCTTCTTTCGAAAATGTAGCACAGTAAAGAAATCATAAACATTTGTGGTGCATACAAGGTTCCTATAATACTTGATAAGAGAAATCAAACAAAGCATGCTGCCACAGAACTGTTCGAACCTCAGCAAGTGACGGTGGAGCCCCATCTGTGACATCAGCAGAGCACACCCTCAGTTCTGGTATGCACTGTCCATGTACCCATGCCCCCACCTTCTATCCTATACTGCAAATCCTCTTACCAGCTAGGACTCAGTTTCTAGAACGTCAGGGCTTCGAGTTGCACTAACGGGGTGCAAAGTTCACACTACATACAATATGCCCGGGAGAGTCTGTGGGATGGGAGCTGCAGGTAAGCCTGACAAACTCTGCAGTCCCAAGACTCACATCCTGTAGACACCAAAGTGGTCAATAGGAGAAGCAATCCTCTACCAGATTAATTTCTCAAATACTCAGGAGAGGGGCTAGCACCCTCAAAATACATCAAAGCAAAGTATTTGTCTTTTTTAATCCAAAAGCCAACTGTGCTAGGGAGATGGCTCAATTGGATAAATCCCAGCTGGAAGCATAAAGACCTGAATCGGGATCCCTAGAGTCCACCTTACAAAATTCAGTGGCCATAGCGACGGCGTCCTCAGTGCTAAGGAAGAAGAGTACGGGACACCACTATCTGTACAGCAGAGCTCACTACAACATAATTCATGATGAGCGCATGTGTGGAAAACTCTATTATCCAAACAAACACTATTATATGCAAAATAAATAAAACAGATGTCAAGGTATTGGTGGGAGCAGTCTAGCTCCACAGCCCAGGCCAGCGTTAAACTCAGGATCCTCTCCTGCTTCAGCCTCCAAAGTGCTGGGAACACAGCTGCCTGACACCACATAGAGCTCACAATGGAGGGTTACTCGGCCACAGAAAGGACTGAAGGACTGACATATGACACAAAATGAAGGAACCTTGAAAATATCACACGCAAACACTCGAACGCCATAGGAGTCCACTTGGAGGAATTCTCTAGCATGCAGAAATGCACAGCCAAAGAGTGAGGTCACTGAGAACTGAGAGAGGCGGGGCAAGCCCACACACAGTGTGCTTGCTTCACTGCCTTTGGATTTCTTTAGAAACACTTGGGGCTTGAGTAAGAAAAACGCAACAACTCGGCTGGGGTGCTTGCCTACCAGTTCAAGTCTTGCCTAGAACTAGAGAGCACCCCAGACCCCAGCAAAGCATCCAGCTGTTTGAGACTGGAGCACACTACTGAGAAGCACTGACGCCACCTCTTTCCACTCGTCACATAATGCCGAAGTGACAGCACCCGGAAGTACAAGAAACGGGAAGAAATGGGCACGCACACATATGACAAATACCCTGAGCGATCACTTATACCTATGTTTTCTTTAACTCGGCGTAATCCCATTTCCCTTTTGTCCATGGCCAATACCTAAGATTCTCCCGTGTTACTTCTTACACATGGGGCATTTTGCTACCCACTCGTCTTAGGGTGTCCACTGGACATGTAACACAAATCAGTATTGCCCACATAGGCCCTTTAAACGTAAGAATTTACAATGTATTCCCAAAGTATAACCACTATTTATTAGGTAGTTTACAGTCAATGGAAGATGAGCATTCAAACCGCTGCAACCCAATGGCAGTCAGAACTGGCTTTCAGTGAGAGTGAGACATCAATGGCCATGCCCACTTACCAGCTGGCTGAGTGGGAAAAGACCACTCAGCATTTGTAATTGACGGAGCAATTCAAATTCAGCAAAAATCACACAGCGCGGTAAAAGCCTTAGGTCAGATGAAAACACCCAAAGATTTGGATGTCAAATCCATGCAGGCCAATTGCCCTTGGGCAGCCACTGCCACTTCAGCCTTCAGTAGGGCTGACTGCTGCTGCTTTGAATTTTAAAGATATTGGGTTGTTTTGTTTAAAATTGAATTAAAATACTTTAAAAGTCATCCCAGTCCTGTAATGGTTTCATTATTTATGTGCACCTGTGTGTAAAACAAACCAAAAATATAATACCTCTGTGTGCGTGTGTGTGTGCGCGCGCGCGTGCGTGTGTGTGCGTGTGTGTGTGTGTGTGTGTGTGTGTATGTGTGTGTGTGTACACGGTCAGTCAAGTTCCTGATAAGCCTTGGCTTTAGCATTCAAAAAACCTGTTGGCCC
>JAQHUG010000308.1:2043873-2074198 GCA_028555095.1 Dicrostonyx torquatus
GGAAGAGGCTAGAGAAAATGTGCAAGGCAGTATTTAAATTAATACAGGTCTCATGTGGTTATTTCGGGCATAAGCAAGCAACCAGGGGCTGAGCAGGCCAGCAGCTGGGGGCTTGGGAGCCAGGCGCTGGGAACACAACACGCACCTCTCCACCCATTTACAACAGCGCTCGGTTCTGTTATTTGTCAGCACACGTGACTCGATATATACCTAAAACTGTGCTCATTCCAAGTATCTCACTTCCTCCACATTTGCTAGAGCTGCTGAAGGCACCATTCCTCTCCAGACAACCAAGTTAAACCTGTCAGAACCATCTCTAAGTCCTTCTTGTCTGTGACACTGAATCACTGTTTTTTCAAAGCTATCACTTGGCATCCGGTAGGTTACTCTGTCTGCCACAAGGGCCCATCCTACCTCTGTCCTTAAAGAATGCCATCACTACAGCACCCTCTGCTGTGGGCATGCTATCTCGTATCACTAACCCAACCTCCCAGAAACCCTCATTCCAATGACTCAATGGCCCTCAGGCATTCTTCAAAAGTTAAACTCACACTTGCTGGGTGGGAGTGGTTAGCAGGTAGCTCTCCTCTACAATGTCTAAGACTATGATTACTTCATACTGATACAGTATTCGGTGAGAAATTTGCTTTAGACACAAGGATGCCTTCACAAACATTTTAACTTACGTGAGCTAAGGACCGGTATGAAACCTAGTAAAAGGCCTTTTTCACAATAACTCTTAAGGCTGAGACTCCAAAAATTATATAAGTTAAATTCATAATCAGGTGACAATTAAAAAAAAAGCTGTAACGAGATTCTAAATTACAGTCAACTGTTTCCTTAGATGCACCTATACCACTGTGACAAGAAAACACACGACTTTCTTATGTATCATTTTCCATTCAACCTGAGATACACAGCTAATTTAGAATAACAAAATGGAATAATCTTAATCTGTTATTTTTCTATTTGTAAACCAAATTAATCTTAGTAACTTTTATATTTATTGTAAGTTCATCTTTATGTGTTACAAATAATACAGTAAAGAAAAGGAAAGTTTTTACAGAATTTGATCACTGCTCCCATTTTTAAATTAGCTAAAATGTTTTTAAAAGTACATATATCAATACTGGGATGGATGAAGGGGCAAATGTCTTTATCCCAGCACTCAAGGGGCAGAAGCAGAGGCAGGAGGAACTCTGAATTCAAAGCCAGTCTAGTCTACATAGCAAGCTCCAGGCTAGCCAGGGCTACCTAATGAAACCCTACCTCAAAATGCAGAAATGAATGAATGCATTAACAAATGTTATCTAAATGAAATTACACATTAATAAACTCAGTAGTTGACCATTATAAAAAATATAAATAAGGTAAAATAAATAAACTTTATCCCAAAATATCTGACTTAAAAACTTAAAATAAAATCTGCAATGGCAATTCTTGGTTGTTAAGTTGACAATATCTAGAATTAGTTAAAAACCAAAGTGGCTTGGTATACCTGTGAGGGATTTTATTTTAATTAAATCATTTGACATGGTAAGGCCCACTTTTAAATCTGGGAAGATCCACTTTAATCCAGATCTTTTGCGATGGGAAGATCCAGCAAAATCTGGGCCACACCTTCTGGTGGCAGCCTCTATAAAAGACTATATAAAGGAGGAAGCTTTTCTCTTTGCTGCTTGCCTTCACTCTGCTGGCAAGTGCATTCCTTCCTTAGCATTAAGATCTACTTCTTCAAGATTGTAGCATAGCCTGGCTGTGGCACATGCCTTTAATCCCAGCACTCGGGAGGCAGAAGCCGGCAGATCTCTGTGAGTTCAAGGCCAGCCTGGTCTATAAGAGCTAGTTCCACGACAGGTTCCAGAGTGTGTCTTGAAGAAAAAAAAAAAAAAGGTTGTAGCATATATGGAAGATCAGCTGAGGCATCCGGTCTCGTGGACTAATCAACTACTGTATTCTTGGGCTTTCCATTGGTAGACAGCCACTGTTGGACTAGCTAAACTATAGCCTGTAAGCCACCGTTAAAAATTCCAGAGATAGGGCTGGAAAGATGGCTCAGAGGTTAAGAGCACTGACTACTCTTCCAGAGGTCCTGAGTTCAATTCCCAGCAACCACATGATGGCTCACAACCATCTATAATGAGATCTGGTGCCCTCTTCTGGCATGCAAGCATACATGGAAGGAATGTTGTATAGATAATAAATAAATAAATAAATCTTTTTTAAAAAAAAAAGAGGTGCCTTGATTAAAAAAAATTCCATAGATAGATACATAGATAGATAGAAACAGATAATATAGATATTCATTCTACCAGTTCTGCTCCTCTAAAGAACCCTTGCTAATACAAAAATATAATTTAAAAAAGGATTTATGAACACTAAATAGCATTTCTGCTATTTTACATTTAACTGTAAAAAAAAATCAATCCTATCGTCATAAATGCATTAGTCAAATTAAGAAACAGCTAAGGCAATGGTGCAAACAGCAAGCGCACAGTTCTAATTGGTAACTGAGCACATTAAGAACCCACAATATTTAAATTTGTACATAGAAAGTACTTATACATCTAAGCCATTGCTTCATTTACTCATTCCAACTAGTGCTTTCAGACAATTCACAGTATCTTAGAAAACTCAGTGGGGCATATATTACAGTCACTTTAACAGTCGAGTGTGATTCTATACACACACATCCTTCAATTCATAAAACAATGAAAGATATTTCCCAGAACTATCACTAACTGGAAATTTTATTTTAGGAAAGATATTCCAACTTCATGGAATTTAGCAAAATCCTTAACTAATGGTATTTCCTATTAGAATATCTGGTGCAAAGTACCTGAAAACAAAATTAGCTTCTACATAAATACTGGACATACCCTGAACTCAAACAGGTCACACAGTACCAGACCGTTCCACTGTCATGCCTCTGAAAGCAGCCAGCACAGAACACAGCTGTGAACCCCTCCGCAAGTAGTAGAGGACACAAGAGTCTCACATTTAGCAGAGAAAATCAGTACTGTGTTTCAGTATATATCTCAGATCTTACGACCTTCACAAATACCGTAACACTTTTCCGTACGAAAAATACGGCTGTGACAAAATGAATCCTCACACGTTTCCATCAAGGGTGGGCAGGAGCCATCCCCTGACCTCAAGTGTGTGGTAACGGACTGGTACAGCACCAACCACACACACACACACACACACACACACACACACACACCTGAGCGTCCTGTCCTTCAATGCCACTTTCTTGACACTACCAAAGCCAGGATTCAAGTACCACAAAAGCCTGTATTTATATGTACAGCACATCCGTACCCTGTAGTTATAGCAACCCAATTCCCAGCCTGATGATCCAGCAATTGAACTCCATCCCTAGAGAACAGCTTTGCTCTGTGCCTCGGGTGTCACCTCAGAAGACAATTCCAAGGAGAAAGAACAGTCCGAACAATGTGACATATTTCTGAATATTTCAGGACTTTTTTTAAATACTAAAGCAAAACGTATACTAATATCCGAAGGACTGTTGTAACAAATACACTGGAGTCTTTATGCATTTTACTTGACGTCTTGAATGAAGAAACGAATCTGATCTCTAATTTTAGACACAGCACAACTGGGATCAAGTTAGCTCTCCTCAAACCACATTTACCTTTGCTTCATTGTTATCTACACCTCATCTGGAACTCCCTCCCCGAAGCTCCTTGAAACCTCATGCCTGCCATGGGAACACCGGGAGTTGGTCAGCTTTAGGCAGGACCCAGAGGACTCCTGGATGAGGCAAGACCTAGGAGAGTGTGCTAAGCTGACAAGAAGCAAAGACACGGGCTGAGTGTTAAAACGGATCTATCTAGCAGAGAAGACAGTGAAGACAACGCCCAAGATGGAGAAACTCTAACAGGTATATAGGAGACCCGGTCACCTACTCCTTAGCCATGTCTCACTGCAGAGTAACAGACTACATATCCCAGAATCCTGGGTGGCCTGAAGGCCATGGGACTGTAGTCGGCTTATGGCATTTAGCTTGGGCACCACCATGGGAGAAGTAAATTTCTTGTTTTGTTTTGTTTTGTTTTTCCCCTTTCTTTTTGCTTCGAGATTTGAGTAAAGACATGAAACCAAAGCTCTGGCCTCTTTAGAACCCACAGACTAACAGCAGCCAGAGAAGAGAACAGCCTGGTGCTCTCTTGTTCATGCTATCACTACAGAACTACCCTGGATCTCCACGACAGGGTTCTGACCCAAGAGAAAACTAGCCGCCACGCCCTACTTATGTAGCAAAACTGTAACCAACACAGGAAAGCTACCTGATGCTTGGTAGGACACTTAGCTGAAGACAAAGCCAAGCTCTCCCTGTGAGATCCCTGGGCTCTCTTCCACTTGGCTACTTCATTCTTTTTCTCTTTGAACCTGTATTTACTACGACTCCGTGTATCTAATGGGGACTGAGCGGGAGCTAGAGGGCTCCAGCACCCCAGAAGCTGGGCTCTCACCAGCCAGCCCTCTTCCTCCCCCACCTTTTCCTCTTGCTCTTGCTGCTTGTTCTCCGTGTAACTCTGGCGCTAACAACCATAGGTCCTTGAAATGTGTCTCCCCCACCGCTGGAAGGCAATGTTACCATGATACTGCTTTAAATATTTTTACAGTAATCTGGAGGGAGGGAACAGAACAGTTTAGACATAGTTCTGAATCCAGAGGACTCAGCAAGCTTTATTTTTAGGTGACTGCTAGATTTTCAGCCCCGCCCCTTTTTCAGAACTTCCAAATGGTGAACCCCAAATGTAAAAACTCATGCCCTACTCACTCATTTTGAAGCCTGAAAAAGAAGGTGGACACTTTCTGAAGGGCACACTCATGTGGGCGGGTGTTGCTGTTGCTGTTTTGGAAGGACAATAGATGCAGCACAGATTCTTAACAACTATCTGCTAAACCTAATACTTCACCTACAAGTCTAATTCTGGTTAAAATGCAAGACAAGCAGATCAGTTTTCAAAACCTACCACTGAGTGAGAAGTAAGATAACAGTTCCAACCCAGAACAAAATGACACAAAAACTCACACTAGCAACTGGTTTATATACAAACATGTGTCTTTAATTCTATTACACTTATACGTACTTAGAGATATAGAAAGAGATCAAACTGACCAGTTTTAAGTTAAAAATATTCCTCTGACCACCCCACCCCACCCCCGACTATTATCATTAACTGACTACATTATCATTATCATTAGCTTGAACTACAAGCTGGAATCACTTGCTCCAGCAAAAATGTGTGACAATGAACTGGGTGGCATAATGTCTGAAATCAGCAGCTCTACTCAGCCTAGATTCTGCCACTACAGAGGCTGTCCATTCCAGAGAAGGATTTGTTTAACTGTCGGACCTGGGGAGATGGCTCCGTCAGTAAAGTGTGTGCCGCCATCAGCAGGAGGACTTACATGGGATTATTCACCTAGCCAGCTGCAGCAGATCCCATAACCTCAGGGCTGGGGTCGGGGAAACAAGAGGACTGAAGCAAACTAGCCACCCAATAGGGACCCTGTCCCAAATACAGGGTGGAAAGTGATGAGAAAGACAGCCAACAATCACCCTTTGGCTTCCACGGGCATGTACACATGCACGCACACACGGATATGGACATGTAACCCACACTACACCAAATAAGAGAAAAGGCCTTATGGTTTCTCTTTTAGAGGAAGAATATCAAGCAAGGCCTCTACAAGTCACTTCACCTTCTGCTGCTGTTGTTCCTGACTCAGGGTCTCCGCTCCTGGAACTCATTAAACTGACCTTGATCTCAGAGATCCTCCTGCCTCTGCCTCCCACGTGCTAGGATTACAGGCGTGCTGCACAGCCACACCTTCTGGCCTGTTACTTCACTTAATCTTAAGTCAATGACACTTCTCATGGGAAAGAAAGGTGCGTGTTTCCTTCTGAAAGTCAATGAGGCCAGCGTTGAGATGGTCGGTAGCTGCTACTGCTTTCCTCTTTTCTCCTCAAGAGTGGTCTACGCTTCCAACACACCTGCACTGCTGTGGTTTTTAACAACACCTGGAGGAAAACCTTACCTTAGCACACACACAACTTCCCAGATGTTAGTCCCACTTCTCTTTATACCCAGAGACCTTTCGGACACACTTCATAGCCAATAAAGCCACCCCTCTCCAACATAATTGCCCGCGAGTTATTTTTTTTCAATGCCATAGTCTGGTGTAGGAGGGTTCTTCTGTATGTCTGTGCTTTCATTGGTTAAATAAAGAGACTGCCTTGGCCCTTTGATAGGGCAGCCTTTAGGTGGGCAGAGTAGACAGAACGGAAGGCTGTGAGAGAGAAGTGTGGCAGACGCCATGATGCTCTGGCCCGAGATGGATGCAGATTAGAATCTTCCGATAAGTCACCACCTCGTGGTGACACACAGACTATGAGCAATGCGTTATTTTAAGATGTGAGGGTTAGCCAAAAAAAAAAGCCTAGTGATAATGGGCCAGGCAGTAATTTAATTAATATAATTTTCATGTGGTTATTTCGGGTATAAGCTAGCCATGAGGCCCCGTGGCCAGGAGCCATGGAGAGACACAGCCCTCTGCACCTCTTACTACAATAGTCCACCCTTAATAAGGTATTACTTGATTTTTAGCAAATTTGTCCTTTTAAAAAAATACAGCTAATCCTATAACTCTTTATGCAAAATAGGGAACATTTAAATTTGTCTTCACTCTCTGCCACCTAAGTACAGAATCCTGCATCCACTGTTGGACCCTTTCACTACTAAAGAGCTAGTACGTTCTCAAAGCAATCCATTGATTATCGGGTAGCACCGGCACGCAGAAGTGTGCCTGCGACTTCCAACTCAAGCAGAGAGCACTGTCACAGGGAACATAATGAGAATAGTGCTGCGGCCTCGGAACTGATTAGTTAAATGTCTTCTTCTCCACTTGTCCTCGTTAGAGCTGTCAGCTCTAATTCAAAATGTCATTATTAAGAGAACCGTACCACAATTTTAATTTTTAAAGATTTTGGATGTCTGGTATGAAGAAAAGCACTAATTATAAATGGGCAGAGTCAACACGGCACAAATGAGTGCTGTGCATTCCTTCCAACCTCTTGCTAGTGCTGCCTGGGGCAAAACTCATCGACAGACCTGGCTTTCCAGTTAGCTCTGAGGTCTGTAAGCTGAACCTCTCACCAGTGCCACCAAGATCAAGCTTCTGCCACTTCTTCACCTGCACGTTGCTCTCCTACTCCATCCTTTTGCTTTCACTGACGCTACCGGCAATGTCTGGAAGGCCCTCCCTTAATCCTACCTCCGAGTGCCGTCGCTAACGTGCTCTGTTATGTGCAAATTTTCCCTCGGAATACTTCGCAACAGTCTAAATCAAGAATCAACTCAAAATTCACCTCCAAGAAGAGCTGCCCTCACAGACTGCAGGGTTGGTGTGAGATCACTCTGCAGCACACAAGTTTTCACCCAAGTTTGGAAAACATAACATGGAACTGTGATTGAGACTCTGAGTTCCATCAAATGTGGTCTAAAATGAGACAGAATGACCGACAACATGAAACAAGCCCACCGTCTTGCTGGCACTTCGCTGACGATATGGTGCCCATTATAAGCAGATTTAAGATTAACCTAGAAGATTGCATGCTAAGCCCCATACTCTGGCAGCCTCTGTGTGGTAGTGTGAACGTACTTGGCCCCCATAATCTCATAGGGAGTAGGATTATTGGGAAATGTGGCTTTGTTGGAGGAAGTGTGTCACTGTGTGGATGGGCTTTGTGGTTTCCTAGGCTCAGGACACCACCCAGTGACTCAGCTGACTTCCTGTTGCCTGCAACATGTAGGACTCTCAGCACTCCTCCAGAACCACCTCTGCATATACACTCTCATGCTCCCCACCATGATGCTGCTGGACTAAATCTCTGAACTGTAAGCAAGCCACCCCAATTAAATGTTCTCCTTTGTGAGAGTTGTATCTTCGTAGCAATAGAAACCCTAACTAAGACGCTCTTTCTTGTTCCTCGCTCCCATGGCAATCATTTCGGCACCACCCAAGTTCTAAGGTTAATTAATGGCATGAACGGACTTCTTTTCTTCCACCAAGCTTATAGCTTCTACCCTGACCACAGCATAAGCAGGGAAAGAAAGAGACTATATACCAAGGGCTCCGTTTCATAAAGAGGATATGACCCTAAAAGACGCGTAAGAGGAGTCGTCACGCTGGCCACACTTGCGCCTGTTTCCTGCTGCCGTTTTTTTTTTCCTTCACGCACCGGCAGGAGGCCCCACAGAAGGTCTATTACTCGGACAGGTACTTCGAAGAACACAAGTACTGGCGTGCCATGCTACCCGGAGGACTCTCCAAACAAGCACCAAAACCTCATGTGATGTCTGAAGAGGAGTGGGGAGACTGGGTGTCTAACGGTCTGGGGTGCGCTAATTACATGACTCGTGAGCCACAGCCGCAGCCTTCTCTTTGGACGATCTCTTCAAGAACAACGGAAATGAAGCACAAAGTACAAATCTTCCCGCCATACCTGTGTGGGAGCTGTGCTCTTCACAGCAGCAGAGCTAAGTGCGACAGAAGTCGGTTATTTTAAGCTGTTAAAGATGCATTTTCTTGTAGTTTTTCCTTCCTACAAGTGTCTGTTTTGCTCTACCTGTTACTTTTGTTCAATAAAGCCTGCATGCTGCACTTGTCGCTATCATTGAAATTATTTTGACTCAACCTTTCCGATAATTTTACCCCCGGAGAAGATAAGCGTATTTGAAAAGGGGGGGGGGACGCTTACAGATGTGTAAGTGAAAAGAACTGACTGAAAACCAGGTTCATAAAAACTGGGCGGTCAGCGTCTCTCCCACACTGACCCTCCTTTCCAGAGAGAGGACTACCCACGGCACTCTATAGAAACCTTCATTATGGCACCAGCATGCGGACTCTTCCCTAGTAAAACCACCTCACGGCTATTCCTAAGGCAACACCACCCAAGGAAACAAACAACTCGGGCAGAGCAAACGCCACCAGGTGCAACATGAAGGAACAGCCTATATATAGCTCCGGCCTGTCACTCGGTCTGAAAGACTGTTCCCTCGTCCCATTAAAATCCTGACTCACAAGCATTTGACATGCAGCCAGAGAGAGAGTAACTCATGCCATGCGTTGGAAGACTCCGGGTCCAATGCGCTCACGGAACAGGTCTGAACTGCAAGTCCTCGTCCCTGCAGAGCGGGAGCCTTTCCGAACACTGGGTTCCTTCCAGGAGTGGGAACAAGCTGTCACTTGACTGATGGTGGCTGGGAGGACGCCAGCAGAGGCTTCCCGGGGCTCCAGAGCGTCGCCTACAAGCTTCATTGTGCAGTGGCTATGGCAGCATGAGGATTGCAATGGTGGTGCGGCCTCTGATTGGTGTCCTTCCAAAGCCTTCCATCGCAGTGGGACTCACGGTGAAAAGTTACAGGTTACCCTTTACTACTGAACTGCACTGTGGAAACTGAAAGTTATCAAGAGAAACCCTTTCTAAAGGTGTGTGTGTGTGTGTGTGTGTGTGTGTGTGTGTGTGTGTGTGTACGTTCTTTAACCAATGCAAACAAGATAGAGAAGATGATTATATGTTGCTCATGTGCGTGTATAACCTGTGCACACACAACACCGCACACTCACAAAGAGGTCTAGGACGGAACACATTACAACATGGAAGAATAACCTCAGATGAGAGTTCGAGGAACAGACTCCTTTCGTTTGGAGATGTGCAGTCAGTTTATCTTGTAATTTCTTTTTATACCAAAAATCAAGTAATTTTTACAAATATCCTTAACTGGGGTTTTCCTGAGCGAGTTTAGAAACGCCAGTCAGACAGATCCTCTAGGGAATGGAATGCCATGTCCTGCGCTGTCTGCCCTGCCTTTGGAAAGAGAACTCCCAGAGTTACTCCTGGAGCGCACAAGCATTCGCGGTAACTCCTAGAAGGTGCAAAGCCCCACACGGCCGAAGCACCCCTGCCTGTACAACGCTACCTGAAGGAGAGCAGCGAAATCCAGCGACCTCACAGAGCCAAGTGTTTTAAATGGTTCCTGGCAAATCAGGTTCGGTATAAAACGCTGGCTATTTGGCTCTTTTAAAATCATTTTATTACCATAATATTATTGTCACTAGTACTGTGGCAGCACTACCGATACCAGCCCCGTTATTATGACTCTCGCTATTACAAGAACAGCAAACAAACAGGCTTCCCACCTCCGCTGGGTCATTTTCTCAAAGGCGCAAGCTTGACAGTCTGGCCTTAGGAAGCAGAAGGCAAAGAAGCATGCAAACCTCCCACTCCCTTCTGTCACCTCACCCAGGCCAGCCCTAATCTATAGCCTAAAACCACCTATCTCCACCATTTACTGGATCTGACGGCTCATGAGAGAAAAAAAATAAAAGTTCACATCTGTAAATGTTTCAAGACTCATGTATTATTTATTTATGTGAATGTGTACACCTGTCTCTGTCAAAATGTGGAGAGCAAAGGAAGCCTTGAGTGAATCTGTAACATGTCAGGAGTGGATGACGTACTGAACGAATGTTTATTCCGGACAAGAACCAACGCCTCAGACTTGGAACTGTCAGAGCCTTCAGATCCACGTAAAAGTGAAAACAAACAATTGGCCAGCGTGTGCAAAAGTTAGCAACGGCATCTTGTTCCTCGCAGATGACTGCCACGTCATCTTCCCCACCAGAGACTCGCTCCGGGCTGCACACAGACACACTACAGTTTCCAGGCTGTCACGTGTGTGTGTGTCTGTGCTTTCTTCATTCCCTGGTCACCCCGGTCAGGCTTCGAGGAGCAGGCCATGCAGGACACAGTGTGCACACGTGCGCACCTGAGTGGAGGTGCCCATGGCTGCCAGAAGAGGGTGTTGGATCATGGAGATAGAGTTAAGGTGACGGGGAACACTTGACATGGCTGCTGGAAACAGAACCTGGTCCTCTGGAAGAGCAGCAAGCGTTCTCTCCAGCCTCTAAATTAAATTCTTAACATTGTCCTCATCCTTTCAAAATCACCAAACCAGAATGGAGAGAGGTTAGTTGATAGAGAGATGAGATTATATTTAACCAATTTAAACATTTAATAACATAAAATATTTGGTTAGCCGGGCGGTGGTGGCGCACGCCTTTAATCCCAGCACTCGGGAGGCAGAGGCAGGCGGATCTCTGTGAGTTCGAGACCAGCCTGGTCTACAGAACTAGATCCAGGACAGGCTCCAAAGCCACAGAAATCCCAGCACTCGGGAGGCAGAGGCAGGCGGATCTCTGTGAGTTCGAGACCAGCCTGGTCTACAAGAGCTAGTTCCAGGACAGGCTCCAAAGCCACAGAGAAACCCTGTCTCGAAAAACCAAAAAAACAAAAGAAAAAAACCAACTTGGTTAAAACCAAATAGAAGGATACTTGTGATAAATTCATAGAACTAAAGAAAGAAATCTCTCCTGAAACACAGCAACTAAGCTTAACAACACAAGCGGGCATGCTTTAGGAGACGAGCCGTTCTGGCCATAATTAATTGGACCCGAGGTGCATACCTGCCCCGGCTGAGCCAATCGTATTATATCCCAAAGTATCCAAGGGAAACAGTCAAACAGCGTAAGTCTTAGCAACACAAGGTCATAAATCAACAGTCAACGCACGCACGCCAAAGTCACGGGGAGAGGAAGCACAAAGCCAATCTACAGACAGATGCAAAACCAAGAGGCCATATGGTCCACGGAGGCAGCGGAGTCAAAGTCAGTCGCTGGCTTCCTTTCTAGCCCCTTGTGATCTCAGTGAACATCCTCAGCTGTCCTCAGATGTTTGCATCACTGCTTCCCATAGTTAGTTCTTCTTTACCAAAGTCATCCTGAAACTAATCTCATTTCCTATGAACAAAAACGTCCCCAAACACAGCCGACATAGCCATGTAACGAATTTTCATGTCACCAGCGTGTTTTCACCCATCCCCTGCTAAGGAAATTAGAACAGTATTTGTGACATAAAACAAGCATTTAAAAAAAAATATAAAACAAAAACATTATGTGTAACAACTCCAAAGTACCGCGATGCTTCGTATCAGCAGACTAATTCAGCAAAGCAATTCAATTCTGCAGAAAGAACTTCAAGATCACTGCATTGTATGTCTACACCATACCTGCTCCTTGGAAGAAACATGGATTCCTTGATGAACACGGAACCAGAAAGGAGTATATACCAGCAGGTGCCAATATCATCAGGACTAGAAAAAGAAAGAGAAAACAGAAATCATAAGATAATCCACAGCAACAATATATGTACATACGTATGTATGTATGTATGTACTTATTACGTATATACGTATGTACTACGTACGTATTACGTATGTACGTATGTATGTATGTATGTACGTATGTACGTATGTATGGTGCAGATGGTACAGCAATCCGTGCTGCTGCATAGACTCACAAAAGGCGCCAACACACAGCGCGGTTGGAACACCATTACCTTACGTATCAGAGGTGCTCTTAAACACTATTATCACCAAAACATAGCTAAAGACACCCACTGGTTTATTTAAATATTTTTAATTTTCCTTAGATCTATCAGCACCTGACATTCCAGGTTTGGTTTTTCAGTCGAACTTTCTGAGTAAGAAATACCTTCACTTGCTTCAGTGAAACAAAGAACACAGACTTGCATGGGACTCAGTCCAATGAAGCCCTTCCCCGTCCACCTTTTCCTCACACTTCTCCATCACACACAGTATTTTGAGTATCGTCACCTATATGAATGCATAACTAATTAGATGCCTATTTACTCCCTGTCACAGAAAAAAAAATAAAAGTAGGCTAATCTTATGAACGTCCTTTCCTTAGTGGAAAGAATCTCTCTGATGGGGAGACTCCACTGTGCAGGCGTCTCTGCCCGACACAAGCCATCCCAGTGGTGGTCATTTCAATTTAACCATGTGCAGTTGGGGGTGGGGGTTGTTAAATCATCCTGACCGTGTAGGTAGCATCTGTCAAGGTGGCAATATTAATCATGACGTCTTCTGCAACAGACGGCAACTGCGTTATTATCATCTTCTAGTCTGTGCCAAGTAAAAAGACTACCATTTACTATGCTCAAAACTAGCTACAACTTCTGATAACAAAAGATAAAAGCACTGTATTAGAAAAGAGAAGCAAGGAAAGTTTGTAAATATATTTTAATCTGTTCTCCCAATGTTACCTTTGTCACAAACAGGTTGATACAGAAAAATGAAATCTTTGTTTTAAGCTTAAAATTTTTTAAATGATTTTATGTGTACAGGTCTCTTGCCTGCATACGTGTCTACATGCCACATGCAAGCCCGGTGCCTGTAGGACCTTGATGAGGGTGTTGGATCTCCTGGCATTGAAGGCACAGACAGCTGTGGGCGCTGGAAAATGAACCTGTGAAACCTGTGACCTTTGGCAGAGTAGGCAGTGCTCTTAACCACTGAGCCATCTCACCAGCCCCCAGGGAAATCCAATCTTAAAATCATGAGACATTAAGGCTTATTGCCAAGTATATAGCCTTGTGCAAGCTAACAGGACCAAATGGATCATGACAACTGCACACAAACAATAATCATTCCATCTTTTCAAAGCACAACATATGACACCAAGGTCTGTAGTGACACAGACACTGCAGTCATGATGGGCTTCTCGGTGATTTCACATCTATCATCTCTAAAGGCAAATTAATACAGACAGAGTAACTGTGACTGTGACGTTTATCAACACGGTCTTCCTGTCACCCGTCATAAAACACACACACCAACTGACAGGTAAAACGGAAGGCATACCTCAACGGTGAGTATTCAAGCACCCTGAATAGCCACTAATTACCCTACAATTAGGCTTGACTCTTCCTATCGGGAACTCTGTGGGGCAGATTTAAGGGTATGAAAGTCAGAAATGGGTCTCAATCACTATCACCGACTTGCATCTGTCTGACAGGTGCGGTCCCAGTTTGGATAAAGTATCCTTCAAAGGCCCGTGTGTTGAAGGCTTTGTCCTGAGACCCTGGTGCCGCTGGGGTGATGAAACGTTTAATATTTGTGGTCTAGAAAAAGGATATTAGGTCACTGGGGTTGTGTCCCTAAAGGGAGGGGCTGTGAGACTTGGTCTCTCTTTGTTTCTTGCCACCATAGAGGAAGCAGTTTTCTCAGCCACCCTTTCTCACTGGGATATAGTGTAGCTCACCATGGTCCACAGGCAGTGACTGTGAGCAACTGGGAGACAAAACAAGCCTTCTTCTTGCTAATGATCTCTGATGGAACTCAAAGGCATCAAACCACAGGGTCCATTGCAGATGAAATAAAAGTAATAAGGACGAGTTGTTCTCTTTCCGGGAGACTCCAGGGCTAAGCTGCAGAAGTCAGGCTTTCTGAGAAAGCACCGCGGATCATCCCAACGACAAGGACTTACTGAGTGTACTAACCACTGACTGTGCTCCATGACAGACACGACCTCTGGACTGCTGCACTGCCTCCTTACGATGCAAGGTTTTACTCTAGTAAACTCATAATAACTAAGAATACAGAACAGTCCGTCCTATTTTAATGATGCGCTAGAAAGGGTGAGCTAAACACAAACCCTCCTGCTTTGTTTGCTCTCCATCCTCGACAGAATGGGTTCACTTTCCACTGTGAAAATTCCCTCCTGCAGAACACCATGTTCAAAAATCTGTTTCTGTTCGATCCTCCTGACTCTTACAAACCACTATACCAGTCGTTCTGAGTCTCCGGTCTTACAGTCAATGCCTAGGGCAGCTATTACCAGAGGATCTGACTTTGACATGTGTCAAGTGGAAGTCTGCCTTTTAAAATGAAACCAGAGTTGTAAGAAAGATGCAGTATCGCAGCAGGAGCAGGAACAGTTCTGGGTTTACACAGTATCAAGGCACTCACGCCAGTGCACACCGTGTTTACACAGTATCAAGGCATTCATGCCAGTGCACACCGTGGTTTACACAGTATCAAGGCACTCATGCCGGTGCACACCGTGTTTACACAGTATCAAGGCATTCATGCCAGTGCACACCGTGGTTTACACAGTATCAAGGCACTCATGCCGGTGCACACCATGGTTTACACAGTATCAAGGCACTCATGCCGGTGCACACCATGGTTTACACAGTATCAAGGCACACACGCCGGTGCACTCCTGGAGGCTGAGGCAGGAGAGTCTAGGCCAGCAAGGCTGCACAAAGAGACATTGCCTCCATAGATAAACAGAATACATACAAAATGAAATTGAGATCTCTACTGCACACACTGGCAGTGAATCTAGTTAACAGAAGACTGACAGTATCAGCAGTAGTAGCAGTAGCAACAATGACGTCACTGTTTTTAGG
Source organism: Dicrostonyx torquatus (assembly GCA_028555095.1). Classification (NCBI taxonomy): domain Eukaryota; kingdom Metazoa; phylum Chordata; class Mammalia; order Rodentia; family Cricetidae; genus Dicrostonyx; species Dicrostonyx torquatus. The sequence continues at coordinate 2,059,247 of JAQHUG010000308.1, forward strand.
ACTAACCCAGTTGCTCTTAAATTTCATGAATTATCCACGATGCTAATTTTCCAGGTTACCAATCCCACTCAATTCCTTCATATCTGATCATTTCTTTAACAGTCTATTGAAGTGACTGTTAAACAAATATACTAGAAGATAGCCATAAACAGGCCCTTCATCAAAGATCTCAGTACTGAGTCCCATAGCAAAGAAGCAGGAAAAGAAACCTAGCCTGCTGTCGGTATCCTGCAGTCAGACAGGTGTGTGCTAAACACCACCGGTGTCGTTAATTTTTTGTGTTTAAAATGATGAGCTGCGAGGCACATTCAAGGGCTGTGGAAGAGTTACAGACTGCCATGGAAGATAGTCTGACCGCTTCAGAATAACTGCGCGTGTGACCAACAGTGATGGGCAGAAAAGAGAGACACGAAAACTAAGGACACCAAATAGCAAAGCTGTCGTCACTAGTCTCTCAAATGTCAGCCAAAAGCACATGCTGAGAAGACTCACAAATTTACAGAGGGGTCTAAGGAACTACGGCGGTCCCCTTATTTGATTCCAACACAAGCCATCCTACAATGGACAAAATGAAAGCTGCCTAAGCCTGGAGGTTGACAAGACATCCTAAAAGCTTCCTGGATTTGTTTGTCATTGACAGGTAGGGAAATAATGAAGTCCGTCAAAACGAAACGTAAGCAGATCACAAAGCGATCATGTCACCTTCCAGAATAATGAGACAGAAATCCATTGCAGATGACCTGTCTTGCCTCATGCTCAGTCAAACTGCAGTGGTTAAGTCCACAATTGGAATGACATTACGTCATTCTCTGCTGTGCCTAATATAAGCCACAGTGTGTTGGCTGCTTCCCAGTCTTCTCCGTTACAATTCTGCCACTCTGCTACAAAGCCTGCTGCTTGTCCCACCCCCCAGACTTCTGTTACCTTACTGAGAGGCTGGGACCCTCTGAACACCAAAGCATCTATCCCATCCAGTGTCACGCTGATACAAGTCTATGATACCCCGTTCTAGCTTTGTCTCTTCCTCCAGCTACACTAACATGGCCTCTGCTGGCTTGTCTTATGCCAATGTGACACAAGTTAGATTCATCTGAAAGGTAGGAACCTCAGTGGAGAAAATGTCTCAAAAAATCCAGGTGTAAGTCATTTTCTTAATTAGTGATTGATGGGGGAGGGACCAGCCCATTGTGAGTGGTGCCATCTCTGGGTTGGTGATCCTGGGTTCTACAAGAAAGCAGACTGTGCAAGCCATGGGGAGGGGGGCAAGTCAGTAAGCCACATCTCTCCATGACCTCTGCATCAGCTCCGGCCTCTGGTTTCCTGCCCCGTTTTAGTTCCTGTCCTGACTTCCTTCAGTGACGAATAGCAATGCTGAAGTGTAAGCCAAACAAACCCTCTCCCCCCAGCTAGCTTTTTGGTGAGCAACAGAAAGTCTGAGTAACACATGGCCCCTCCCACTGAGCAGAACTGGGCGCCTCACCCAGCAGCATCTACTGTCTACTCAGGATCAAAGTTCAGGTAATCAAGACCATGACATGTTTGCATTATCGTCACAGCTTTTTTGATAGGAGAGGGTTCAATACCCTGATGAGACCACATGCAGGAAGCTCAGAGTTGGTGGTCCCCTCTCCTGTTGGCCACACGATCCTAATGAAGTTAAATAATAAGGTTCTAGGTCAGTGGTTCCCAACTTGGAGTCAAATGACCCTTTCACAGGAGTCACCTATGACTATGGGAAAACACAGATATTTACATTATGATCCCTAACAGTAGCAAATTTATAGCTACAAATAGCAATGAAAATAATTTTACGGTTGGGGCCACCACCACGTGAGGCCCTGTAGTAAGGGTCGCAGCATGAGGAAGGCTGAGAACCTCTGCTCTGGGTCCTCAATCGAAACCAGGCATCACCAGCTTCTCCACAACATTACTTCAGTTTTGAACAACGGCTCCTTTGCCAGCAGAGACGGAAAACGAGCACCCATCCTTTCCAGTACGTCTGTCCTGCCACCTGACACTCACAAAATACTCTTTTTCCACCCATACCTCAGGGTCTTTGGGGGAAAAAAAAAAAACTGATGTCCCTGCTTTTGGCAGCAGCTTTTCTCTGTCAGACTTAGTTTTGAGACATTCAAGTTTCTCTGAGTGGGTGAGCATCCCTCTGGTAGAGTGACTCGTCTTCTTCCTGGCTTCCCTGAGTTCGTGGGCACAGCCACCAAGGTGGTGATTACTCAGGGTCTCCCCGACTTGCGTCTCTAACACATCAGTTCTGCCGATGCACACACTTTATGACGCCCGCCTGCTGGTTAGACCGGTTGGTTTGTTTTTAAACAGGTCTCGTTTTTTAAAGTGTATGGATGTCAGAAGGCAACCTACAGAAGCAGATTCTCTCCTTCTGCTGAGTGGGACCCGGAGAATCACTCAGGTTCTACCAGCCTAGGCAGCAAGCGCTTTCTCTAACTACACCACTTTGCAGGCCATTTATTTAGGTGTGTTCTTCACGAACACAACAATACCAAGTAACTCCTCATCAAAGGGTTAAAGATGACAGTTTAGATTTTACAGTTAAGCTCAAAGAAGTTCCTGGCACTATCCTCCGGGTCCACATGGTGGCAGTGTCTCCACGTGAGAGGAGTACCTTGCCCATTGCTAGGGCAGGAAGCCATCCCACCCGAGTGTTCATGCTGAGGGTGACAGTATGTTGATATAATAATGCTAATTTAAAAAAAAAACTGATCAAGTGGGGGGAATCGTTATCAGGCCAGTCTACTGACCAGCTAATACAAAGTGACAATGTAAGGAGAGACCGATTGGTGAATCTGTCTACGAGAGTAAAGGCAACAATACACAGGCTGAGAAGAGGGGCGCAGGAGTGGCCTGTGAGAACAGGGCAGTGCTGCCAGCCAGAGAAAGGGACAGGCTAGCATCACAGAGGCCAAACAGAATCCAGAGTTCTCTGAGGTAAGACTCACACTGTCTGGCATCAGCAGAGCGATCCAAGAAGCGCCGCTCTGTACTTCAGTGGGCATTTGAGCAGCTGGACCAGAGCAGCAGAAAGTGAAGCCCAAGAGCGTGCCACATCTGGGGGTCACCCGTCACATGGTACAACTGTGACCGCCTATCAATGTGGGGGATACCGGAAAGCAAGCATGAACTGTGCTCCCTGAATACATGACCACAGGGGGAAAGCCAACAGAAATCTAAAGGGTCCCTCAGCAAGTGCAGACCACAGCCACCAAAACCAGAAAAGCACCTGTTTCCTGGACTGTCTGCCCCACCGGTGACATCAGCCAATCAGAAAGCTCCACTGCCCAGAGCCACACCTATATGCTGAGGATCCCCACAGGCAGGTCCCCTTAACTGAAGCCCTAAAGAAAGCAGGGAGTTGGCATTTTGCTCCTTTTGTGATTCTGGTTTTCTGACCAGCTTAGACTTGTGTGGTCAAATACATAATTGTAAAGGGGGCGGGGGAGGGGAGGAGTGAATCCAGCCAGAGGTTTCCGAGACCGAGAGCCCTGGCGGCTTGTCCAAGCGCACTGGCTACTGCTGGAGCCGGGCAGGGCTTCCTGTGAACACACTGTTCCACGCTTTAGAAAGTTCTAGGCCTGGCTGCCTGCCAGCCTGCAGATGGCTTTCCAGATACACAGTAATTTCACTCTTTCTCACCACAGCACGTCCATTACTGTTTGTTACCAAGTGTGATAACTGTGTTTCTTTTGCTCCTTTGATAAGATAAAATTTCTATCAATTACTTTTATGTAGTTAATGAGACAGGCTAGAGCTCATTATGGAAACCCCCTGCCACACGGCAGAGCAACTGAGCAAGCCGAACATGGCTTCACTGCAGCCATTTATGTATTTCAGAAAGAACTCTAATAAAGCTAAATAATAAAAAAAAACCAACTTCAGCATTTTTACTTTCCACCTTCAGAACAGCAGTGTTTAATCATAAAATAATACAGCTCATTATACAAAGACAAATATAAATGTCAATGCCCATAATATGAAAACAAATAAAATTTAAAAGGAGGAAGGCAATTCCTGTTTCCCCAGAGTCCTACCCTGTAAGGAAACTACTTCACTTTTAATACCTGGTGTGGAAGTTGGGAGTGGCACACCTGTGTTGCCAGCACTCAAGAGGTTGAGGCAGGGGGATCACTGCAGTTCTAGCACAACTGAAGCTGCAGAATGAATCAATCAGTCTGACTAACTGAAGGAGCAGAAGCACCATTTGACAGCTTCGAAAACGACAAAGTCAGTAACATCCAGGAGAACTGAGAAACTGAGGACGGCACTAAGATTTTCAGCCTTATGATGAAAATGCAGGGGACAACGGGAACATCAAGTAACAATTCACTTAAGCAGCAGCGTGAACACATACAATACGGAACTAACAAAGCCAGACATTCCACGGGCTCTTAACGCTGCCACTGTTAACAGAACTCACCTAAAATGAAATGGAGCATCGCTCTAGGAGTTAGAGTTATGCAATGAACGTCTTTTTTTTTCCAAGAAAGATGATATGAACTGCATATGCACTACAATAAATCAAGTCAATGACTTCACTTACAGTCAGCGCAGAGGGATACATGCAAGGGCTGGAGGAACAATCTAATTTAGACAAGCAGACAAACCTGAATGACTTGGAAACTGCTAAGAGTCATGATTTACAGTATAATTTCATCCTCACGAGAAACCTGCTCTCTCTCTGAGTAGCTCGGCTCTCAGAAAGGTTAAAGGGAACCTACATACACCTGGAGAGCTCTCACTCAAAGCCCAATTCATCTCTCCACACTAGCTTGTAACATTCCTGGTCCACACGACTAGAATGCATACAGAGTAAGCCTCATCAACCAAAGAACATTAAAGAATGGTTTGTATTGGCCAGGCAGTTTCACAGAAAGGTAGAAACAAAATTACCTTCAATACACTTGCTGACTTGCAGAAGAACAGCCTCATCTACTCGGAGCCTAAAGATACCATGACTTTTTTTTTTCTCCAAATAAAACCTCACTTTTGTCATTGTTTGTATATACATAAAAAGATGTTAAAATAATTAAAATGTGGAGAGAGATTATTTCAAAATAGCAGTTACATATCTCTGGGTAAAAAAATGAAAGGAAACAAAGACTTTTTGCAAGAGATGTGAAGCAAAACAAAATAAGTGGGAGACAAAGAACTTTGTAATTTACAAAGACTATAAGGTAAAATAAAAGGTCAGCCAATCCAGAAAAGAGAAACTATATTATGCAATTATTGAAGAGGTCAAAGGAGAAATTTGTCCATGACGGGAGACCCTGAGGCCACGTACAATCTGTAAGAAGAGCAGGGGAGGGAGGTGTCAGGGAATGGACATGGTCACTCTGCACAGAAAACGGACCTCTCTTCCCGCTGGGGGCAGGAGAGAGACAGAGGCAGTAGAGACAGAGACCGCAGGTGCTGGAGAAAAGAAGAAAGTAATGCCCCAGGCCATGTCAGCAGCAGACTGAGAAGGACAGCAATGGGAGGTGTCTGCCCTACAACCAGAAAGTCAAGTCAAGCCACCAGGGAAACTGCCGAAAGCAGAGACTGCCCAGCTAGTCTCGCTAGCACTTTACAGATGTAAATAAAAAGCTTTGGCAAAACTGAATAGTCTCAAAGCAGCTGTTTCACGGAGGAACAAATTCCTGTCCTGAAATAAAGAGATGAACCCTTCGAGTGCTAAGGGAACTCTTCGGGAAACCAAAGCATTCAACCAGATCTGCAGGGGGAAAGGCTCACGGAGGCGCAGCTGGGTACTTAAGGGTAAGCGTGTGTGTACACTGACTTCCTGATACAGGTTTTTAACACTTTATCCACTAAACAAAAACGATGAGGCTGGTCAGTCAGTTAGGAAAAGCCAGAGCAGATTGACTAAGAACTCGGTCATAGCATTGTGCTTGGAAACAGCCCAGTCAGAATTTCTAGCAAATTCTCAGGTGATGACCCTCCACTTACGTGATGGTATGTTGATCTTCACTGCTCTCAAAATAGAGAGCGCGTCTCTCTGTAATCAGGCCGGCGCCTCCTAGCTCCTCCTCCCCTACCTCAGCCTCCTGAGCGCTGGGGTTAAGGCATCAGAAGAGCACACCTCCTCAAAGGGGGTATCTCTGCGCTCGGTAGGGGTGCACACATTCTCAGGAGGGATGCAAGAGCCCTCAGAAGGGGTACCCATGCCCTCAGCAGAGGTGCATGCACCCTGAGTACACATGCATTGCACTTTGAAGAGATGACATTGCTGTTTCCATTCTACAGATGAGGAAGATGTAGTATAGTGTTGGATCGGAAGGGTACCATATTTACCTGGTGAAATTACTAAAGCTGTAGCACACACATAGGAAGGGAAATGGCTAGTTATCCCTTGCTCATAAAAGCAAAGTCTGGCCAGGCAGTGGTAGTGCACGCCTTTAATCCCAGAACTCGGGAGGGAGAGGCCGGCTCTGGGAGGTTGAGGCCAGCCTGGTCTACAGAGCTAGTTCCAGGACAGGAACCAAAGCTTCACAGAGAAACCCTGTCTCGAAAAACCATTAAAAAAAAAAATTGATATTCTGATTACACTAGTCTTCAGACCAAGCTCCGGGAAGAACAGGACCAGTCACCTCGCTCCAGGTCCTCAGAGGGTATGATTAAGGTATCATGGATTTACATAAACTACAAACACAGCCCTTCTTCAGGTTTCAAACTACACTTACACAAACTGGCAAGAGTGGACGCGTGCCTGCCGCAGGACCACAGAAGAAAATGCCTCATTCACATTTTGTAAGAACATCGGCAAAATCCAACAGCCTAACTATGTGGATCTGCAGCTGGACTCGATGAATTTGTATTCTTATGAAATCAGGAGATACAGAGTCTATATCCAGACTTTTCACTGCTCACTGCCACTGGCACCTAATTCTAAACAGACACGTGTGAGCGACTGGGAGAACGACATCAAACACACTCCATTTAGGGACATGAACTGGGCATTGTCAGCAGGTACTAAAATCTAATACCCAGGATGTGTAAAGGCACTGACACGCCTCTAATAAACAGGGTAATAACTAATCACTGTTGGTGAACTACGGTTGTGCAGGCAGGAGTGCTGGTGGCTTCCAGTGGCTACCATCAGACCGGGGGGATGGTGGCAGGTGCTGATTAAATGTTCACCATCGTAAGCGATATCATTTCTAGGATAAAAGGGGCAAAAAATATTGGTGACTGAGGCAAGAGGAGAAGCTGCAAAACCCCAAGATGTGGGCTCAAGTCCTGACCCTACTCCAGCGACAGGAGGTAGAAGACGAATGCCTGAATTCCTGAAGCTCCGTTCCTGAATGGAGAACCAGTGTGATGGGAAGAGCTGACCCAAGAGACACCACAGACCGGAAAGAAATCAATGCCCATCACATCTGCCACGAGCTCACTGTCCCATCCCGTGTCTGAGGGGAAGGACAAACTGACAGGAAGCTAGTGTTGCCCCTCATGGAACTGCTCCAGTGTATTCAGTAGTGTTCACAGGGGGTTCCACCCGGGCGTCTGCACACCTACTCCATGGGTTCGAAAGGAGGCGAGGGCCGCGGTTCCTCCCACCTCAGTTTCTCCAGAACCCCATTAAAAGCATTTTTCTTTCTGGGGTCAGTTCTCACTGTTGATCGCTCCTTGGCTAGCTACGACACACACTTTACCACTGGAACATTTACAACAGCTGGACGAACGGCCATCAGCTTCACGGGCCACAGCCTAAGAATCCCGCCAACTCCCACCTACCACCAGCTTCTCTAAACCCTTACCCTGCGGACATGTCTAGGCTCTTCCTCCTTCCCATTCCTGCGGCCGGCTCCTCAGCTAGTCCCTTCACGTCCATTCACCTTGACAGAACCTGCTTGCTGCCACGCATCCATGTGCATTGCCTTTGCGGGTACATGAAGGGTTGGGGGCATTTGGTCATACTAGCTTTCTTGTCTGAAAACCAGCCACCAAGCTATATATTAAACAAGACCTACAGGGGCTGGAGAGAGAGCTCAGGAGCTGGGGGCACCTACTTCATGCGGAGACCTCAGGCTTCGCTTTCCAGCACCCACACGGTGGCCGCAGCATCCAAGTGTCGAGTGAGGCCTTCCAGCTGCACCCCTAAACTGCCTGTCTGTTTCACCCGCATCTCTGACACGCTGTTTATAATGCCCCTCTAAGGTTTCTGTAGATTATGGAACTCAACCTGAGACTGAGCTCGTTCAAAGGGCTCCAATATCTCTGAGGCTCCCTCTCTCTTCCTCAACCATCTTTACGCTCCCAAGTATCCCAACTGCACCATTTTTCCTGCTATTCCATTTCTCCCTCCCTCTATAGATGACAAACTCCTTCAGAGAAGCTGTCTTTTTTCTCTCTCAGTAAATACCTACCCATAATATACCTGGAAAAGAATAACTCTTCTAATAAGTGCCATGAACACCAGGGTGGGGTCAGTGCAGTGATCAATGTAGGAAATCTTATCCACTGGTGTACACAGCACAGCGGCTCACATACTCAGAATGCCAGCATTGGTTTTCTCTGGATTTATCTTATTCTTTAAAAGTCGGTTGCTAGTTAGGAGACACATCCCACATCTTTAAAGCAGTATCCGTACAATTTTAAGATTAAACTTTACCTAAGACCTAGAAGCTCATTTCGCTCTTCCTAGACTGAGCTTCGTCCCTGGGCCACTGGCGGCTCAGCGGCTGTGGCTGTGGGAAGGTCTGCTTGTTGCTGCCACGCCCAGACGATCGTGAGCTACTTCGTATTTCACAGAGAACCCCTGACATCTCTACCATAGGAGAGGTGAAAATACGGACGTGCACGGGCCGTTCTACGACTGCCAACAGTTCGAACGTCTCGAACTTCTAAACCATGGGAAGTAAGTTAACCTCCCGAAAGGCCAGGTTAACTGAGCCAGCTGCTGCTAGCCCTCGGTGACAGCCGAAGGAGCTGGCCGCTGCGTCATACAACATACAGCCAGAAAGGGATACCTACTAGTATAACACTTCGTTTGCTTCGTGTCTCTCGTATCTCACAGTTTCACACATTAACCTGTAAAGAGAAAGACAGTGAGTTCAACACTTGCCATTAGAAGAACAACACAACTAAGATACCTGAATGAGCGCATGGGGTGAAATTCCAAGTTTATGACTTCATATGCTCATAGGCTTATCTAAATTATTTATCCTCAAACTGGATATTGATGGCATTAGAGTTACAACCCCAATAAAACAAATTAAAATCTGCCCACCTGTGTGCTAGAACGCGCAGCATCTAAGAGAAGCCCAGCTTCGCCACGCGGACTTTACGGAGAGGCTGCACCATACTTTGTCAGTGGCGGGCAGAGTGTGTTCCCAGGGTAAACATATTCAAGGAGGAGTAGGCACCCAAAAGTCAGAAAGGGAACCCTATGAATTTAAGAGGTGATAACACCGCACAGAGCTCAGCACTAACGGTCACCAAACAGGACGGATTCTCAATGTAGGATTTACTGGCTCATATTTTTATGATGAGTGAGAAAATGGAGACTTAAGAACTCCAGGGTTTGTGATTCCAGCGGATATAGCCCTGATGGGGAAAAAACTAAAAATATGAATAGTGTTTAAATATTCAAAAGCATCTCAAAAGCAGCAGCATCAAGAGACATCTTATTATATTAATACCAATTAATTTTTCCAAAATACACCGGGATGTATTTTGTGACAGTTTCTTCTCATGAAAAAGCTACCACAGTAGACACCCTAGCAGCACCCTCATTTTGGACAAGTGCTATTCCCTGACCCAACAAAAACTCTTGGGTGCTCACTCACCTTATTCCTCCTTCCACCCCCCATGTAGGGATGCAGCTTCACACGTTTATAGCCATCTTGAATCGAAATGTAACCCTGGCTGCACTGCTTCGCCAGATGCAGTATCTCAACGTACTTCAAACATTCAAACCACGTGGGTGGATATGAAACTGCACAACACTGACACAGATGCCATTAGAGTCAGCTAAGTTGACAGAGAGCTGGGGGTGAGCTTAAGGAAAATCATGTCCAGTACCAGAAAGAAGTCACTTTTGTCCCGAATGCTCTGTGAGCCCCCTACTTCTGACCTAATTCTCCCAGGCCCACTAGGCTTGCTGCCACCAGGACTACAGTTCTATCATGATAGTTCCTTGGAACTAGATCTCCTGATGTCACTTAATTCAGAAGCAGAATCAATGCTTTTAATAGAGTGGGTTATGATTTTTTTTTCTCCTTTTTATCTTCTCTGCATGTGTTCAGCTTTTAACATCTGTACTACAAAGACTATCTGCTTCACCAAAGAATTGCCACGGGTTTCCTTGAAACCTGTCTTTTAAACTGTTCTCAGAATGTGATTGGGTGCCTCCCGCAAAGTAGTGAAAAACAATATTTACAGGGCTGGAGAGATGGCTCAGAGGTTAAGAGCACTGACTGCTCTTCCAGAGGTCCCGAGTTCAATTCCCAGCACCCACATGGTGGCTCACAACCATCTATGAGATCTGTTGCCGTCTTCTGGGCCTGCAGGTGTACATACAGGCAGAACACTGTATACATAATAAATAAAATCTAAAAAAAAGTTTACAACACTGCCATAAATAGGGCTAATTTATGCAATAGGATAGAATTTTACCAAATTTCATTTGCAAGCTACTAACAAATACCAAATGGGCAAAAGGAAACAACTTGGTAACAGCCATGACTGCATTTTACAGATGTGGAAGCAGAGGCTAAAGAGAAGAGATTAAGCAAAAGCGCAATGATCTCCCCGAGACCCAGTGTAACAACTACGGTTTGTTCGTTTCCAAAATAATAATCAGCAACCTGTAATGTTGAGGGAGACAATGTGTTTCAACTGTGTGTTTGTTTCCAACACCAAGCATGGCTGGGCACGTATCTCAGGGGTAGAGTTTGCCTGAGTCCTAGCGCAGCAGCAGGGGAATGAACAGTTAGTACTACATATCTTCAAGTGGTGATTCCGCTCTTAGAGTTTGTGAGTTCCAAGCTCCTCGTTGCCACACTTCCTCTGCACATATATTCTACTCGAGTCGATAGGGACTGAACATCAGAAAAAGGTAACGTTGTACTGAGAAAACAATCTGAAGACCTGCAGGGCCAAGGTGCAAAGTGTTGGCTCTGACAGCAACACAGAGACACCTGCTGAAAAGTCAGGTCACGATCCTCTCACAGGTGCCACCAAGTGGTGCTGCACAAATAAAATCAGATCTCCCCCGGAGCCTTTTATCATCCACCCTTGGAAAGTTGAGTTACGTGCAAGTCAGCTGGCTCTTCCTTGATAATCTCCAGTACAATAAAAATAAAAAAAAAAACTTAACAAAATGTAAAGAGGAAATGTGTGTTTCCCCAGAAATGGGAGTATTATAAAAAGCCGTGGTTTACACGAACCTCACTTGTGTGTAATCCAGCTATGATCCTACTCTAAAGATAAACTCAGCCTAGGCTGCTGGCTGTGAGTGAGACAGCTCAGACACGCAGAGACAGCTGACATGTGAAGGGCTCGTCCCTGCAATGCTGCCAACAGACCAATCTACACGAAGCTGAGAATGCTTTCTAAGGATGGACTCAGCTATTCTCTTGAATCAATCAGGCATTTCCATCATCACCCCGGAAATGACAAGAAGTAGGTCATTCTGAAGCTGGCTGTTGGGTTATTCATACTTCTGAATTTTTTTCCTTAGGAAGACTGACATCACAAAATGTCAAATGAAAGTCATACAATGTAAAAAACTGCTATGGCTTGTTACAATTTCAGTCATCTCCAAAATTGCCAGCTTTGCCCTTCCTAATAAAAACTGTCTGGGTTTTTAAACACTTAATCTACAATTGAGTTTAATTTAAATGGTTTTCATTAAAAAATTAATTTCAGAAACACTCAACCCTCTTGATACTTCTTTTCAATTAACAGACAAATATGAAACTGACATGCTCACAAATTAATTAGTGCTTAAAGGGTATTCCTTTCATAATTAAAAGTGGTTGGCATCACAACTAGACAGAATAGAAAGAAGTAAGACCTCATTATATCTTGGCATCTACCTTCTCAGGGTCCTTTATCTCCTACTGCAGTGAAGACCAAGCCACTTCTGTTTTATGAAATCTGTGTAGCTGCAAATGAAGCTAGTGCATTGTACAGCAGAATCGGGAAGATACTTATAAGAGCACGGTGCGTTGGAACCAGTGTGATAAACCCTGTACCGGCCACAGAGGGGCCAGCGACATACTTAAGGTACTAAACCTAGCCCTACAGAGACCTAGACACGCTAGAGCAATGAGCCTAATCACTAGCTGAATAGTTTAAAATACGTCTGAGTGATGAGCTGTCCACAGACATAGACGTGTATCCAAAAGAACAGGAACAGCGAACAGCGCCCCCTTAAGTGCTGTACCAACTGAAGCTCATCAGGAACAGCGAACAGCGCCCCCTTAAGTGCTGTACCAACTGAAGCTCATCAGGAACAGCGAACAGCGCCCCCTTAAGTGCTGTACCAACTGAAGCTCATCAGGAACAGCGAACAGCGCCCCCTTAAGTGCTGTACCAACTGAAGCTCATTACTGTTGGGAAGCGGAGGCAGCCGCTGGGTGGAAATACAACCACTGTACGATACAGAAATATTAAAATGTATACGAATACAACTGAATTCAACCTTGCAGAACGTATCAAAGCAAGTGCAGGGGTTACGTCAAGCAGAATATCCATGTGCTAAACACTCCTGAAGCTCAAATCTTACTAACAGAAGGACACAGAGACCCACTTCACCACTATTAAATTATGAAAATCGATACACACCTTAGCTGGTGCTCCCTCAGGTTTGATAAGGCTTCCATCCCGTGTAAATAGGAGTACACTATCTCCAGGTCCTGTTCCAAAGAAAAGGGTAGAATCATCAGGCTTGCAGGGAAGAAAGTTTTCCTAAAGTAACATGTTTAAATTAAACTGTACTTTTTAAAAATATGTTTCTTCTTAGATATTAAAAATTAACATTTTCAAAGGAAAACTAGTATGTGCAAAGGCTTTCCTTTCTGACTGCCTTCAGAAGACGCACAAAAGCTTTCGAGTAATAAGATAAACTTACTTAAACTCATCACGGCATGAAAGCAAACTCCACCCGTTCTTTGTTACATGTTCTCTGCTACTTACATCAAAATAGCAAACACAGTATTTTCATTTCAAATCATGGATAATTACCAATAGGATGATTATTTACATTATTTTCTCAATATTAATGCATGTTATTTCATAATCACTTAATAAGCAAGTATAAATTTAACTTTTAATACTTACAAAAGTGTCTTATATTTAGTTTTAAAGTTCTTTTTTTTCTCTAGGTCACAATAAAAAAGATTCAAAGTCATTCATAAAAGTTCAAAATAGGCTGGGTGGTGAAGTTCAAAACAGGCCAGGCAGTGGTGGCGCACAGCATTAATCCCAGTACTCAGGAGGCAGAGGCAGGCAGGTCTCTGTGAGTTCAAGGCCAGCCTGGTCTACAGAGCAAGTTCCAGGACAGGCTCCAAAGCTACACAGAGAAACCCTGCCCTGAAAAAAAAGTTGAAAATAGGTAAAGATGAGAAATCCTGTTTCTAACCATATATGCAGAGCCAGAAAGGTAGTGGCATTACAGGATTCCAGTGAACACCTAGGCTTACAGAGGGCGTGGGAATAAGGATGTATGAGAATTTCTCCCCTAAATCTGTCCAATTGTGGTGTAAAGGGATTGCAAGGTGTTTGTAAATTAACAAGTGACAACCCCTCAGTCCCGCTGCTGACCCTTCTCAGGTTAACAAGACACCGGCCAATCAGTATGTAGTGCAAACACCATCACTCATTTTCCCACTGAGTCACCTATGAAACTCTGACAATATGCCTGATGACCTGTACTGCTTTTGTCAAGGAAAACACACAAAACCACCCACCTGCATGATCGAGCAGGAAGCTCACACTGAGTGCCCAAAAACGTATTAGAAAGAAACAAGACTCTTAAATCATGTCTAGGAAAGATAAGCCTGAAAGACACATAAGAGAAGCAAGAACTGGGATCTCGGAGACAGAATCAAAGGCTACTGTAGAGTACTGGCAGAACACAGGCCCTGTGCAGCAAGAGCACTCCTTCGCCTAAACGCTGCAAAGCCAACATAAAAAGAGTCAGTTCGCCGGGCGGTGGTGGCGCACACCTTTAATCCCAGCACTCGGGAGGCAGAGGCAGGCGGATCTCTGTGAGTTCGAGACCAGCCTGGTTCCAGGACAGGTTCCAAAGCTACAGAGAAACCCTGTCTCGGAAAAAAAAAAAAAAAAAAAGAGTCAGTTCATGGACCAAATGGCACTGTGTTAATCAGCCAGTTTCATGACACCACAGCTGTTCCAGGGTCATATGTACTATGTATGTTTGCATAATATACATGGACTTTAAAAGTTGAGTGTCCGTGTATGAGACATATGTGCAGAGTGTATCTAACCTACATATAATTACCACCAGTATTTGAGGCAACATGCGTAGCTTATAAATAGAGAACCATGGAACATGGTCCCGTGACATAAGAGAAGGTGCTGACAGTTGTCACTGAGCCTGCAACACGAAACAGAGGCTACAGGAAGGCAGTGATGGACCGAAGGCTTTACACTACTCATGACTGGCATTAGTTCTTAAAGCAGAATTTCCCTCTAAACGTACAGAACTGCAGGAATTACATGCCACACATATTCACGATGTTTGTGGGGGTAGTTTTAAATGAACACCGCTCAAGTAATACATGACCATAAAATCCTGTACAACTGCTCCGTGTACTTCTGGGGTTCTTTGGTTTTCTTTTTGTGCATGGGTGTTCTGCCTGCATGTATCTATGTAGACTACAATCACGCAGTGTCCAGAGGTGGGGGTGATAGGTTATGAATGGTTTGAGACACCTCGTGGGTGTTAGGAAT